>OY998244.1:9213049-9392165 GCA_963922005.1 Cornus suecica | reverse complement strand
TAAATAAAGCTTATTGATTATTTTACACTATTATTATTATTTCAAAATTTTCTCTCCAATTTATCCATCTGCAAGTCTGCGATTTAATGTTACACGAAAGATGAATTAATCCATGTAACACCCTCAAAGGATTATCTAGATCTCAAATAGTTCATCTTTGGGATTAAAACTTTTTCAATACTTTTGACTAAACAAATTAAAATAATCAAAATCATTAAAGGATGTCATTCAACACTTTGCAAATCCTAGGGAGCGTTAAGATTGAAGATTGAAATCTCATTCACACATTTATTTGCAATTGACTCAAACCTCAAGAATATCATTGCAAAGTGCCGTTAAAATGGACATTATTTGCAATTTTAATTGACGATTTTTGCTAAATCATATATATATTATTTGCTTTGCACAAATTTCTATCGGTGTTAGAAAAATATCTCAAATTCTATTATAATTAAGTTTCTTATTTAGAGTTGTATTGTAAAAATAATTTTTTGTTAGAAAGTTTTATTCTCCAAGGAGTTGTAATCCTTATGCAACAAGAAAATAAGTTTTTTTGTTCAACAAGAAATGAGGTTTAACTCTATAAATAGATATCTAGGATTTGTGTTGAGACTTAAAGAAGAGATGTGGGGAAAATATGATAGGAAGAGAGTGTGAGGGTGATGTGTGCACCGGGTGAGTCATTCTCTTCGTGGACATATGCCAAAGTTGGGGTTGAATCACATTAAATATTGTTTGTTATCTATGTGATTTATATGTCTGAGTAAAGACAGATGTTGATAATTTTGAACGGGATTAAATCCAATTATAAGATGAGAATTAACTCCTAGGGTACTCAATTTTAATCAATGGGTCTACATGATTAAGGGTTACGTATAAATCACAGGGACTTCTCATTCTAAGTTATATGAGACGTCACAATGAACATTTCTTGGACCTTGTGTTTTCTCAACAAGTAGTTTCTAGCTCCGAAGTAGTTAGTGGAGCATTGAAAATAATGTTTGTGTTATTTTATTTTATTTTAATTTTGTGGTTTTGAGGTGATATAACCCGTGCACAAGTATTATTTGCTTTGCAGAAATTTCTATTGGTGCTCCCAATCTTAATCAAAACACGACTCGATGATGAAGAGTATTTGTAAGTATAAATTACAAATTTTTCTTATTTAAGGTGATATGGAACAGTACAATCACCATTTTTTTTTTTTTTTTTTTGACACGTATGTTTTCTTAATAAGTAATTTCTAAATCAGCAATAAGTTTCTCACCACCACTTCTTGGAACCGGACCTTAACATTCGTATTTATAAGTACACACATTTACATATATTAATATATATATATATATACAAGCATATATGCTAACCTATGTAACACTGATATAGATAAGGGAATACGACAAATCTCAAAAAAATATAATACAGGTACGGCGGGATACGACAAAAAAAATGACATTTTTTATATATAAAAGACAAATTTCTTGTCAATTCTTTGAAATATTAAGAAAATTGAATCATTACGAACACATGAGTTCCTTTAGTAATACTTAAGACAAGCCCATGTGATTGATACTTAATAAGGAATACTTTTTTCTTGACTATAGTACTTCATATTATTGTTAGGAAAGTTTCTTTCTAATGTTTAAAACTTGTTAAAGATGTATTTTGGTATTTTAAAAAGTATTGGATGCGTGATCGAACTATCTTACCAGCATCGGATACGTGATCGAAATATCTTAGAAGTATCAGATATGTGTAATAAATTAAAAAATAGGGCCAGGTGCTAAAAAAAACCTGTAGTATGTATATAGTGCGTATAAACCCATGTGATTCTTTGACACCTTATTATTCGAAAAATATGTACGTTTTGCACCCATTGTGACATGAATTATCTAAAAATACCCTTAGAATAAGTTATTTTTTAAAAATTATTAAAATAAAATTATAAAAACAAAAAAAACAGAAAATATATTTATAAAAAATATTGTAAGAACATTTATTGTAATTGTTTATGTTTGGCATGTTCTCGACAATAACCATGTTGAATGAATTGTGAGGTCGGGTGGGTTTAGGAAAATTGAAGTAGTCTTACAAAAGCATCAACAAGATTCCTCAAATTTAAATCAAGCTTAAAGAAAGTGGAAAATACAAGAGAAATGAAGGAGCAAATTTGAATGAAAAATGTATTCCGAAAGGTATAAACAATATTTTCCGGAGCCGAAACTTTAAGAATCATTCTAATGGAGTCGAGGGGGGAGTCAAAAGGCACTATTCCCAAGAAAAATAGTTTTCATGAATTTTGATACGCCCAACCTACGCGCCTGGTAGCTAAAAGTTGCTAGAAAGTGTTATTTCTATGCTCAGCCTATGCCCGGTGATTTTTGGCCTACGCGCCACGCGTAGGTAGGCTTACGCATCGAGCGTGGCTTATGCCTACATGCTACACGTAGCTTCCCTATGCGCCACACATAGATGGGCCTGCGAAGTTAAGTGGTTAAAATGACAAAATTGTCCCAAGGTTGTTTTTCTTGATGCAGTTACGACTCCTATACATTGATACACGTGGTATACACATAATATACATCATAGTTAATGGTTTTGATTGATTCGGTGTGAAATTACGGAAAAGAGTAACATTAGGGTTTTCCTCAACTATGGTCTATAAATACCGAAATTTACTACATATTTTAGATTTAGAGGAGCTTTTGGGGTGAGATTTCTGCAATTCTTCTATGGTTTATATTCTTTTGCAAAGATAGAGAGAGAAAAAAAATCATTAAGTGATTCTATATCTTCTAGTTCTCTCTTGTTTAATAAAATTATCAACAAATAATTATTATTTTACTTTCAAAAATATTTAAAATTTTTTTTTTTAATCATTTTATTTATTATATTTTTATTATAGATTATTATTATTAATTTAATATTTATTAGATTAGAAGGGGTATTTTAGGGATTTTATATGGCTTTGGGGGGTAAGTTGTACATTTTTGAAACATAATGGATTTATATACACATTTTGAAATTAGAAAGAATTTTTTGCATACGGGTGTTTTTCGCGAATAATCCTAAAAAATAATTTAAAATTATAAATATATTTAAGAAATATGAACACGTATTCGCGAATAACGATATCTGACACGTTGCTATGAAGAAGTATATCTGCTTTATAGTCTATAGATGCTAACACTATCCTAGGAATTGAATCCAGATTCTTGATGCCAATTTAACCACTAGACAACCCACGAAAACTGGCCCATAATACATGATACTAACCAAGATGGTTAGGTTGAGCGTGGTGGTCCACAGTCTTAATCAGTGAAAAAAATATCCACTATCATGCATTATATATACTTTTTATATTTCACTCTTTCTTAAAAGTCATCTTTTGAGAAAGGCCAGTCCACCAATCTAAAACCTCAGTATTCTTATAAGGTGATGCTTGAATGTGTAAGATTCAGACTAATTTGAGGCACCTCAACCAATTATTAAAAACTTCCATTAAAAAATTGAAGTAAATTTTCCCACTATCCAAACACGTGAACAAACCTACACTGAAATCCTAGCTGACCCATATCTTGGATTGCTTGATCGTTGGTCTAGTGTTTGTCCATGGCATATTTTCGTCAAGAAAATTAAACTAGTGATTGGATTTGCATACTTTACCATGTGTTTTTAATTTCAATTACACTTTCTCAAATTTAAATATTTTTAATTATACCTCATCAAATTTAATATTCTCATCACTTGTCAAATTTAAATATTTTTAATTATACCTCATCAAATTTAATATTCTCATCACTTGCCACCTTAACGATGTCATCCTAACATTTTTTGTAAATATCTAAATTCCCTCAATGTAAATCCTAGAGCTGTTTGGAAACAAGAATATGTAATTTTATCAATTTGACCCCCTCTAATAATTTAATAATTTAATTTATATTAAAATTTCAAAATATATATATAATTCGAATATATATATATTAAAATTTGAAAAATATTATAAATTCAAAAATAAATATAAAATTAAAAACAATATAAATTTTGATTTTTGAAAAAAAACATATTAAATTCAAGACAAATATATAAAATTAAAAAAACCATATAAAATTCAAATAATATATATTAAATTTCGAAAATAAATACAAAATTCGCAAAAAACCTAAAAAATTTGAAACAAGTATATAAAATTAAAAAAACATATAAAATTCAAAAAATATATATATTAAATTTCGAAAAAAATTATAAAATAAATATAAAATTAAAAAATATATATATTAAATTTCGAAAAAAATTATTTAATTCAAAAATATATATATAATTCAAAACCCCCAACACCAACCCCAAATATTCACAAATAAATATTTATTTATTTTGAAAATTAATTTGTGAATAAAAATTAAATCCTAAAACCCCCAACCCAACCCCAAATAATTAATTCTTACAAACACATTTAATTTTTTTGAAAACTAATTTTTACAAATAAATATTTAATAGGTTATTTTTACAAATAAATAAATTCCCCTCTCTCTCTCTCTCACACACACACACATATATATATACATATATACACACACATACATATATATAGATCTACACCATTTTAGACCCCCTCCCACCGCCTCCCCCGTCGGCGCCGCCACTACACATATATATGGTAGTGGCGGCGGATGGTGGTGGGGGTTGGGGTGTTTGGTTTGAGAGTTAAATTAATTCAAGGGGGTGTTTGGTTTAGGGGTTAAATTGGTTTGGGGATTAAATTGATTTAAAGGGTGTTTGGTATAAGGGTATTTTAGACATTTTACACCCTGAGGGGGTGTGATTGAAGATTTGCAAACCTGAGAGGGTGTAATTGAAATAAAAGCAAACCTCAGGGGAGTAAATGAAGATAACCCAAAATTGAAGTAAATTTTCCCACTATCCAAACACGTGAACAAACCTACACTGAAATCCTAGCTGACCCATAGATTGCTTGATTCGTTGGTCTAGTGTTTGTCCCATGGCATATTTTCGTCAAGAAAATTAAACTAGTGATTGGATTTGCACACTTTTGATCATCTACATAAAACCACAATCCTCAGTATCTCCAGGGCCACTAGCATATGTTATCTATATAAGAGTACAAAAGACTAGCCTTTTTGCCACAACTAATGTGTCTTTTTGCCAAACTTCAATAATGGGCATAATATAAAAAAAAAAGTCACTCCCATAAATTATATTGCAATAACCAGAAATGCTTTTTAGCCACAGAATATGACACAAACTAGGACTTTCTCTTTTAAACGTCTTGTTTAAGCTTTGAAGATTACTTTAGAAACAAATGGTCATACATGTGACTCTGGTTATCCTTAAATTCAGGAGCAAAATGGTCTGTACTCAATCCTCTTACTAAGTCACCAATCTCAGGTGGAAATATATAGATTTGTTGTGTTTTCTTTGGAGGCTCAAATGGAACCAACACCTCAAACTCCCAGAGATCGTAGCATGTATATGAGTGCACCCGATAGTCCAAGTGTGTGGAGCTTGCAATTCTTCAGTGCACCGGCCAGTCCATCCGACAGCGAAGGAAACGCGTCGTTTGACGGAGAATTTTCTCCGAGGAAAGTGGGAAGGAGTGGAGATTTTAATTCGGATTTCGATGACTTCGAGTTCGAGACTAGTAAGAATTTCGATCTTGCTGGTTTTGAATTCGAGACGAGTCAGCGTTTTGAGTGCCTGACGGGTGATCAAGAGCGACAAATGCAGCGTGGGGGTTCACTTCCCACGATGGCATTTGCGGATGAATTGTTTTGCAATGGCCTAGTGATGCCTTTAAAACTCCCGCCTAGGCTTCAATATGCGAAACACGTTGGTTTGAGTTCAACCGCTTCTTCGCCTAGGTCCCCTGGCTCAGGACTTAGAAGGCCATTTTCATGGCGGGGTGTATCCGAAGATGAGTTTGACCCGTTTATGGTTGCTTTGGAGAAAGTGAAGAGCGAAAAGAGAGTGAAAAAGCACGGGAAACATCATAGGCGGACGCGATCCCTTTCGCCTTTTAGGATCACCACTCCAAGGAGGTCCGATGCCTCCGAGGAGTGGAACCAGGACCAATACAAGAAAGGGAGCCTCCTAGAACCCAAGGAGGGTCAATTGGGCCCAACCCCAGATGGGCTGGGGGAGTCCAAGGGCTCGGCCTATGCAAGATGGGTCCGAGACCAAAACCGACAAATGAGCATGAAAAAGGCACCCAAAGTGGAGAAAAGCCCAAAAGGCCCATCCAAGAAGAAGTGGTTAAAGAAGGGAGTAAAGTCTCTCAAGAAGGGACTAAAGTCTTTCAAAATGGAGGAAGATGGGCCCATCAAGCCCAATTCAACTACAATTCCAGGGCCCAAAGTACAGAAAGGAGACAAAAATGAAGAAAGTGGTGAAGGGTTTTGTGATGTGGAAACTAGGGCACACAAAGTGGGCAGAATTCTAATGAAATATGCATCTTTTCGTAAAGATTGCAATGAAGAGAAAGCAAAAGAACAAGAGCAAGCACTTGTGAAGCCAACTTACTTTAGGGGACAAAGCCTCTCATATAAAGGAAATGCAAACCAAAGTGGCAAGAAGAAAAAGTTCAATGGAGAGCACAATATGGCAATCACAAAATCAAGGTCAAGACCAAAACTGACTCTTTGTTTAGGCTCTGGAATTGAAAGTCCAAACACCAGGACTGGATAGGTCACACTATCTCAAATATCCCTTGTGAAAAAAATCGGATTTAATTGTCATCTATCCGCAACCATTTTGGTTTACCGTGATAGATTTTTTTTTTCTTTTGCAACTTTGTATAAACTATTGCATTATTAATGTATAAAATAATTTGATTCTTGTGTAACATATTGAATAAAGAAATGAGAAACGAGTGACGCAAAATATATTTTTTAAAATGCCTCAAGTGTGAATGTAATCTAGTGTTGCAATCATGACTACAAGGTCAAAGGCTGTGTTCAGGTTTTTTTTCTTTATAAAATGTGAGAGAGAAAAGTAGAGAAATGTCAAAACACAGAGAAATCATTGATAGGGTAGGAGGTCCTTATCAGACTGGTTGAGTAGGTTAGTTGATCCTTATCAAGATTTTCTAAGCAACTTCCTACTCCAATTAGGCTCGTATAATTGACATGGATAACTTGAACACGACACGTTTGACATAATTATATTTATATTTATATTTATCTTTTTCTTTTTTCTAATTGGTCATAGATTGAAATATATCAATAAAATAGTATTGGATCGTGTCAAAATCAATTTAATTTTATTGATAATAAGTTAAATAGTTTATTTCATATTGAATCATGTCAAATTTAATTTAAAATATTATAATAAATAGGCTAAATAGATTACATGAGTCGATACGGACACAACATGAGTTGAATTAGGGTTGAGAATATTTGACATGTTTATTAATTAGGTCTTTTTGACACAACACGAATTTGACCCATGCGTAACCCGAAATTGTCAACCCTACCTCCAATGCAAGCAAGAAAACCTTTACTTCAAAAGCACAATTCACTTAATTTGCTAAGAAAGTAGAGAAAACTGTGTTTGTGTGTGTGAGAGAGAGAGAGAGAGTTGAGAGATTCCTGACTAAAACTTGTATATATATATTGTGGTAATTATGGTACATCAGAGTTCAAGTTGAGGTGAGGAGTTTGCATAGTCACTTGAAATACACTTGTATATTCTCACACCCCAAAACTAAAACAAAAATTTGGAAGGAAAGGTAAAAATAATGACATTGATGCCACTAGCAGAAGACCTGTTTTGATACTATAAATCACTAACATAAAAGTGAAAAAAATAACTGAAAAATTCACTAAAAGAAGAGAGACTTTCTGGGTTCAACGCCTAATCCAAGACTTCAGCTGGCCAAAGCTGCCTCCACATGGAAATCTCATCGCTGCTTTTGAGCTTCCGAATTCCACCATAAAACCCATCTGCCTCGTTCCCTTCTTCCCTGTGGTCTTTCCGGTTTATGTTCGTACATCTCCATCGCGAACCAGGAGTGTACTGGTTGAACTCCAGCACCATGGTGTCTGTCAGCATATACAAACGGATAGGAATCACATAAAAGGCAAAATCCATGAACACACAATGCACAAACATAACATTGATATATCGTAACATCCTCCCATATCACATAGGCGTAGAGTTAATGCATGGATGCCTCATAACTGTGTGGACACGTATTCAAAACCGTGAACATGGAGATGAAGAATGTGCAAAACTGACAGAATCTTCACTGGTTGGGTCAGGTAGTGATTATACTTTGATTTAATTAACTTCGAGAATCCATATCATATCAAATTCAGATTATATACTCATCAAACCACACCATAAAGGGAGAAGCTGGCCCGATGCCTTAATCTAAAAACATGTTCACTAGCTCTCTGCAAATATCGACAAATACCGAATTATCTATATATGAGATTGTTTCAACTACTTGTGAAGGTTTCAAAGGTCTCGGTCATTTCTAGGCAATCTAAATTAACTTAAACAAATAGTTGTAGCGGTTCAAGATTATCTGATAACATCTTTGATAATGTATATATACTGTCACACCCTATGTAAAGTAAACAGAAAATAATAGTCTAGCAAAATCTGGGTGTGTTCAATCCAGAATCACCAGTACACGTTAATACTCCTTCCGTCCTAAATTATAAGTCCCTTTTGGGGAATCCAACTTTTTAAGAGAATAGACTTTTATTGTAGTGTTAGTTGATGAAATATCAACTTTACCCATGGGTCCCACCATATTAATGTGATGATTTATAGCTTTAATGTTGGAAGGTTAAATTGGTAAATGACACTTATTTTGGGACAGGTAAAAGAAGAAAAGTGGACATTTATTTTGGGACGGAGTAGTAGTAAGCTTTGGGGTAAAATATCGTAAATTGGATCTGATGTAAAATCAACAATATTTAAGAATTGAGCAAAAGAAATCACCGGGGAGACGGAAACTACTGGAGTGAAAAAAGCAAATAGCTGTTTGGTTGGTGAATTCCATATAAGAGGAAATAAGTAAAATAAAAGTGTGGGACATTTTTAAAGATGCAATAGCAGAATCACTTCCAGTACCACAACCAAACCTAAAGGGAACACAAGTTTCTTTCAGTCTGGCTGGCCTTATATATTCTGCTGAACACAAATAATAATATTGTTGGGCACATTAAGACACAATGACAAGAACTTGTCTAGGGGACCAATTGTATTTGCCCAGAAGGAGACCCACATGTGAAAAAAACAAGTCTCAGCTATGATGATAACAAAAAATCATCTCAACCACAGTTTGAAACATGCTGATATTCTCAAGGAATTTAAAGATAAACTTCAAAAATTAAGCAGCCTCTCCAGTAAAAAAATGTCAATGCAAATTTTACTCAGTCAATTTTTAATATAGAAATTTATTTCTAGTTTTTTCAAAAGATTTGTAAGGTAAAAGATGAAAAACAACTTACCACTATGACGACAACGGCAGTAAGTTTCATTCCTGTCACAAGATTCCAAGTGACCTACAACTCCATACCACCAACCTGCATAAACACGGGCATGGGGTTCTTAATCAGCAAAGCGATATTGATTTCTTCATATCTCAAGAGTCCAATAAATTTAGATTGCGTTAGAAGAAATTCGAGAAAGAAGCTATAAATTCATTGCATTAAAAGAAAATTCAATGAATCAATAATTTAGATTACGTATAAGAAGTTCAATTGAAGCTCTCCATTGACCAAATTTCTACCTTAAAAAGAGGTTGATCATTCTTCTATGAAGTTCATTTTGAAAATTTTTAAGGAATCTTTTAACAACAGCTGTTGACATCCCAGATTACAATAAAATAATAGTCTCACAAATGAAATAAGGCAAACACAGCCATGCCTAATACTGATCTTCTGAATTATTAAAGTCAGATAAAGAAGAAATTTAAAAAGACTAATATGGTAGAGCATGAAGAACAAACCATAAGGGAATTCTTTATTTCTTCTCCATTGAATCTCAATGTGATCACCGGGGCGTAATTCGTTCAAACAGTCAGAGGTATGAAGATCATGTGGAGAAGTACTGATAGGAGGTGCCCTTAACCTCTCCCACGACACACCCTTCTCTATTACAGCTGCCCTCCTTCCATGAGGTGGATACCTATAGAACAAAATTAAACCATATACATATGAAGTATGAATATATATATATATATACAAGAGAGATTCAAGTTCAATTAAGGACATCTCTCCAATTACCTGGCCTCAAAAGTGTCAGTGCGCCGATCATAGCTAAGCTCCGCGTCATAGCATGACAACATGAAACCAACATGCCCATTCTGTAAAACAGCAACACAAAAGCTTTTGGTTATGTCAAATATATATATATATATATATATATATATGTATGAACCTCAGAAACATATCATATTTGATTGAAGAAAGCTTGCAGTGATGGCCAATACCTCACGGTTATAGACCTGAGCAGGAAACCAGAAGTTGCCAGTCTCAAGAGAAAGATACCAAGCCATAACAGAGTCAGCAGGCAGAGAACTCTTCCTCTTGATACCGCTGTCAAGAACTGATCTAATCAACGAAAGAGGCCAGAGGCGGGAAAGAGACCTCATCAAGCCTCTCTGCCCGCCTCTATCAAAGAGGTCGAAATCCTTCCTAGTGGCCATGTGCCACTGCCACTCCCGGTGGGCGGCATCACCTATAATTCTACCCCATTTGTGCTTCATATGCTTTTTCCAGAGATGATCACTCATACACCTCTCTCTCAACGAGCTACAAACACCCGCCATACTCAATAGCCCATCCGGTGGAAGCCTCTCAAGAATGCATTCCAACGTCAATTCGGGCAAATCCAATATCGACATCTCAACATTGTCATTGATCAAGCTATAACTCTTCTTCTTCATTGAAACTTTCGATTGATTCGAAATGGAGCTACCGGGAAAAAGGCGGTTCTTTTCCGACTTGATGACCGGAAAAAAGGCCAAGTCTTTCCAAAACCAGAGGGATAATAATAATCTGAGCTCACATGCCCATGGTGGAAGTGCCTTGAAAGGAAGGGACTTATAAAGGAAGATGAAAGGGATACAAGTGATCACGAAGAAAAGCATTTGGAAAAAAGTTGAATTCTCAAATGGGTTGGATTCGAATTTGGCATAAATGATAAGAGAGGATCAAATGTAGAGGATCAAATGTAAGGAACAAATCCTGAAAAAAAGCTATGGGGGTATATAAAGAGACTCTCTTCTTCCCTTCTTCACAACCCTCCTTTAAGAAAAGTGAAAGGGATCTCAAAATACCTTTCAAATATTGGGTTCTTATTGTTGTTTTTTTTTTTTGTTGAAGCCCACCAAACCCAACAGTGGGCCTCCTTGTCAAAGTCTAACTACAATACAATAGCAGAGGACTCTCTGTAGACAACCCACACTTGAACAACAAACTTACGTGGAAGTTGAATATATATCAGTCTAGAAACCTATAGAAAGAGCAAGACTCGCTTCATTGAAGACATATACATCACAACTCACCCTGAATAGCAACCATACATATGCACATAAACATATACATATATGTAGATATATAAAGAGCGAGGCAGAGGAAAAAAAAAAAGGGTATTCTTGAATCAGATCTAGTATGGGTATCTGACACCAGAAGCTCCCAAAGAGATAATAATAATAAATACCCCCAAAAAAAAAAGGGTCTAATACAAAGAAGCCTATCTATACATCACTAACAAGATGAGCAAAAGAGATCTGGGTAGTTAGGATTGAAACAAGATTAGGTGTACCCAACAGAATAAAGATCTGCAAAAGGGTATTATCACACACAAGAATCCAAATTAGAGAAAGAAAGAAACCAAGGCAAAATTAAAAAAAGAAATAGTAAATAAATTTGATGGGGGTGAAGAGAAAGCTTGGGAATAGAAGAAAATGATGGAACTTCAAAGTGGGTCACCCCCTCTTCCCTTGAGTCCACCAAATTCTTCAAAACTCACACAAAACTCACAAACCCTCTTCAACCCCACAAGAAATTTCCCCACTTTTGCTTGTGTGTCTGTCAATTTCTGTCTCTTATAGGCCCAATATCAAGCAGGTAATGGGCAACAGTGAGTGATTGATAGATATATGGGCGGTGTTGGATTAAAGGGTGTTTTGAGTAATAATATTATATATTTTTGTGTGGATATGAGAGATAGTGATGCAATTAACCACACAGAGATATAGATGGAGATGGAGGGAAGTCCGGCCTACCACAAATTGTTTGTGACCGTTGGAATTGTATATACTATAAAGCGATTAATCTCACACACACTATATCACTATTGGTGGTTCGTTCAATCTGGGGATGGGTTTAAGGCAAGGAAGCACAAAACTCTTCTAGGAGGGGTGTTTGGTCGGGATAGATACGTGTCCGGCTCATTCCACGTGGACACGGCTAAGAGATTATCTATATATATATATCTATATATCTATCTATCTATATATATATATATAATTTCTACGGTAAAGTGCATTAAACCCCTGAACTATTTTCTCTCTCTCAACTAATCCCTGAACTAACTGATGACCCATTGAATTATCAAAAACTTACAATTCACTCAATTCCGTTATAACACCGTTAGTTAAATTAGGATAATTTGCACTCAGATCCCCTGAGGTTTCGGTCAATTGTATTCGACCCTGAGATTTTATTTTCCTTACAATGACACCCCTGAAGGGGATAAATGACTGAAATGCCCTTGTGTTGTCTTCCTTACTTCATGAGACAAATATATATAGGTGGTGAAATTACCTCCATGCCCCAAGATGAAAACCCTATAATATATATATATATATATATATAACAACTATTCTAAAATGTGAGGGATTGAGAATATTTCCAAATATTTTCTTCAAAATAAAAATTAATAAATTAATATGTATTAGTTGAAGTGCAATTCTAAGGAATATGTCAAAACAATATAGAGTAAAAGAAAAGGAGTTGGAAATATTTTAATACTTTTAAAAAATAATAATAATTAATTAATATGCATTACTTGAAGTGTAACTCTAATGAATATTTCAAAAGATATAGAGTAAAGATATACGATAAGGGGTTATAAATATTTTCATATTTTTTATAAAAAATAATAATTAATTAATATACATTAATTGAAATGTAACTCTAATGAATATTTCAAAAGATATAGAGTAAAGATATACGATAAGGGGTTATAAATATTTTCATATTTTTTATAAAAAATAATAATTAATTAATATACATTAATTGAAATGTAACTCTAATGAATATTTCATAAGATATAGAATAAAGATATAAGACAAATATATTTCGGTAAGAAAAAATAATATAACTTAAAATACAAAAATAGGTATATTTATCTATCTATCTATATACTACTAATAAAAACACAAGGACCGTCTAATATTTTGATTCATTATCACCTTTTACAATATAAAAACTTATAAAGTTTGACATTATTTAAAGTATAAGGGCTTAAATTAACTTTACAAAAAAATTAATAAATAATAAACCATTTGTCATATTTTTATAAAAATATAAAAAATTACAATAAGTAAATTTTGTTATTATTTTACAGTGTAAGGACTTAAATTAATTTTACACAAAGAATAATAAATTATAAGTCATTTGTAACATTTTTATACATTTATCACTTCTTACAATATAACAAAAACTATAATTAAACTGTATTACTACTTGTTTAAATTATAGGAGTTGTATATTATTTATTTACAAAATAAATTAAATTATATGAGCTCACAAATATTTTATACATGTATCACCTTCTAAAATACAAAAAAATATATAATTATAAATAAAGGGTATTATTATTATTTAATGTAAAAAGTCACAGTATTAGTTTTAGGGAAAAATTAAAAAATGATAACTTTTGGGACCTATATTACAAAAATGACCATTTTTAAAAAATAATTTAAAGAAATGTGATAATATTTCAAAAATCATTGTATCCAAAGTAGTTCAAAAGTTTTTCAAATTGAGCTTAAGACACAAGGGTTGTTTGGTTCATTAATTTAGCCAACATGTCTTTTACACTAAAGCAAGGACACAAGAGTCATTTCATGGGGTCTTCACCCCTTCAGGGGGTGTCATTGCAAGGAAAATGAAATTTCAGGGGGGGAGTGCAATTAATCAAAACCTCAGGAGATCTGAGTGCAAATTATCCTAATTTAACTAACGGTGTTATAACGGAATAGGGTTAAATGCAACACTTAAATAGTTTAGGGGGGCAATGCTTAATTCAGAGGGGTTAGTTGAGAGAGAGAAGAAAGAATAGGGGGGGTTTAATGCACTTAACCCTTTCTAATAAGTAGTACTACCTCTATCTTATATTAGTTGTTCACTATTGCAACTTTATTTGTCCCAAAATACTTGTCCAGTTCGAATTCCAATGTAATTTAACATTTCACTTTTCTCAACTACCCTTATTCCACTAACTTTAAACAAATACCGAATCCCACCATAATACTATATCAGTAAGGGCAAAATTGAAAATTGTACAGTAGTTAACCCAAATCAATAAAATGTAAAAAAGTATAAATTAGACAACTATTGTGGAACCGAAAGAGTATTATTGTAATTTAATATTTACATTCATCTGCTAAAATTATCTTAAATTTTTTTTTTTTTTTGCTTTGATATCTAAATTCCCTCCAAAGAGTTGTAACTAAAAAATATTGTATTAATACAAATTAACAACCTTCTATTAATAAATAATTAAAGATAAAGATACTTGATCTAAAACAATATTTCACGTTTGAATTAAAAAAATATGAAATTGAAAGAGAGTATTTAATATAAAAAAAAGTTTAATAAAAAATATAAAACAAAAACAATATTAGACGTATGCCATGTTTGGTAGGCGGTCTTTCTGGTCTGGTCTGGTCCGGTCCGGTCTGGTCTCGTCCGGTCTGGTCTGGTCTAATCTGATCTAGAAAAGTCTATTTGGTAAGCGGTCTGGTCTTACTATTTATTTATTATTTATTATAATAATTATTTATCTATTATTTATTTCTTTATTTATTATTTCTTGACTTTATAATATATATTTTTATTTATATTATTAAATTATTATTTATTAATTTATATATTAATTTATAAATATATTCTATTTATTTATTATTATTTCATTATTTAATTCATTTTATTTATAAATTATTTATTCATTTTTAATCATTTAAAAATATATTTTATTAATTTAATATTAATTTATTATTATTATGCTCTTTTTTTATTATTATTATGAAGTATTTACTTATTACTTATTATTATATTTATTTATTATTTTTTATTATATTTATTTATTATTATTATTTATTTCATTTTATTTATTATTTATTATTTTTATTATATTTTTAAATATCTTTTATGTAATTTATTATTTATTTTATTAATTTATTATTATTATTTATTATTTAGTCCATTTTTTATTATTATTATATTATTTATTATTATTGTATTCATTTTTTATTATTATTATATTTTATTTAATTTATTATTTATATTATTAATTATTACTTTTTAATTATTTATAAATATATTTTATTATTTATTCATTTATTTATTATTATTATTATTTTCATTTTTTATTATTATTAGGTATTATTTATTTCATTTTGTTTATTATTTATTATTTATATTTTATTTTAAAAATATGTTTTATTTAATTTATTATTATTATTATTAATTTATTATTATTATTTATTCATTTTTAATTATTTATAAATATATTTTATTAATAAGACCTGACCGGACCACCAGGAACCACCTTTTTTTTTGTCTGAAATGAGGTCATTTTGGTCTAACCAAAAATTTGGGACCAATGTTACCAAACACGGTTTGGTCCCATAAAACGCAAGACCAGACCAGACCACCCACCAAACAGGGTCGTAATTCATACTGTTTTGATTTTTGCTACTTTAATTATGTTACATTGAGCCTTTTCAATTATTGTAATCATTATTGTCACTATAGATATATATTCTATGTCAATATTGACAGTTTAAATATTTGATTTATTTATTTATTATTTAATCATATAATATTTTAAGTTTTATTATTACATATGAAGTAACTCATTAAATGATTTAATAATTTTTGAACTTTTTGAATATCAACTGTCACAACTTCAACTCATATAATTGTGATCTTTTAATTTTTTAAATTTTTTTTTCGTGTATTCTATATTAATTATGATTTTGTTCTCATGTGACTTTTTGCTGGTATTCTAAATAAACTAGTTTATTTAAATTCTAGTTTTTGTTTTAATATTTTTATTTTAAGGTTAAGTATATAAAACACCACTGTAGTATAAATACGGTGCATATAACACCCTATACTTTGAAAATGTGTGTATTGACACTAACACTTTTGAAAAACGTGCGAATAACCCCTGCAAGTTTTGAAAACGTGTGAATATCCCTCTGCAAGTTTCGAAAACGTGTGAATACCCCATTCTTTGCAGTCATGTTCAGCTCACATGACTTTTATACTCTCTTAAATACCCATTTTACCTTTTTTCTTCAAAATATATATAAAAATTTCAAAAAATAAATTTCAAAGCCAATATATATATATATAAAATAAAATTTTCGAAATTTATATATAAATAATTCGAAACCAATATATAAAATTCGTAAAAATATATATATAAATTTCAAAAAATAAATATTAAATTTCAAAAAATATATATAAAATTCGAAACAAATATACAAAATTTGAAAAAATATATATAAAACTCGAAAAAACATATAAAATTCGAAACAAATATATAAAACTCGTAAAAAATATATATATAATTCAAATAGTTGTGCAAATAGAAATATAAAAAACACAAGTAACCAAAGTACAATACACCAAAACAAGATTTAAAGTCCAAGAAAGTAGAAAATAGAAGTATATTTTCCCCGAATTTTATATATTCTTTTCCAAAATTTATATATTTTTTCGAATTTTATATTTTATTTTCAAATTTTAATATATATTTTTTGAATTTAATATTTTTCCCGAATTTTATATATATTTTTTGAAATTTATATGTGTTTTCGAAATATATATATATTTTGAATTTATATATGTTTTTCCCAATTTTATATACTTTTTTGAAATTTATATTTTTCTTTTCAAAATTTATATTTTTTTCGAGATTTAATATATTTTTTTTGAATTTTAGATATTTTTTCAAATTATATATATTTTTATGAATTTTATATAATATTTCAAATATACATGTTTTTCTAATTATATATTAAGAGCATATATGTCATTTAACACGAAATGTGGTCAATTCGCACATAAATGAAAAGATTAGGGTAAAATCAAACCAGGAAAGTGTTATACGCATTATATTCATACTATAAGGGGTTTAACGCACGCGACCCTTTATTTTATTATGACGGTTGATGGATGAGTGGAATGGGAGTAGGGATGGCAAATTGTCCCGCCCGCCCTGTTTATAGCGATTTTAGGTATCCCGTTTATATTATATGGACGAGAATGGAGTTGGAGAAAAAAATCCATGCATATATGGGGCAAGGACGGTTTAAGGTGTCCCCGTCTCGCCCCGTTTAAACATATTATAATACATATATATAATAATAATAATAATACATATATATAATAATAATAATAATAATAATAACACACTAATCCTAAACTCTTTTTTTGTTTTTATTTATATTGAAGTGAACTTAATATTGGATATTTTTATTATTATTTTTGATAAAATGTATTGTAATTTGAATTGTTGGATAATTTGGTGATTTATTTAATTTTTATAACGTTGAATTTCGTGTTTAAAGTATATGATTTGTAGAGTTATTTAATTTTAAAGTGACATACTTAAAAATTTCAATTATTAACGAGTACCCGTGGGTTTTAAAAACCGACAAGATGACCTTTCACCTAGATTTGTCAATGGATCAGATCAGTTAAATCCAAATCTAATTTATTAATAAATCGGATTATCGAATTCGGATCTTAATCGAGTTATGGAATTTTATTTTCAATCCATATTCGGTTAATATCGAATTTAGATTGGATTCGGGTCATAATCGAATTTTTGATAGGTCTATTGATAAGAATGGTTAAAACTCTCGATCTGCGATCCAAATCCGATAATTCGACGGATTTTTACTTAGTTATTTCATATTCGAATTTCTTCATTATAGTATATCTAACCTACATTTTTAATAATTGTATTTATGATCAATCATTATTAATAAATAATAAAATAATTAACAACTAACATTTATATACATGTATAATATTAAATATATACACATAAAAATATCAAATATATATATAAATATATTATATATCAGATCCGATGAGTATAAATCCAAATTCAATTTATTGAGAAATCGGATTAACGGATTCGAATCCTAATCAAGTTATCGGATTTTATTTTCAATTCATATCTGATTAATGAGATCGGATTCGAATCAAAATTTAATTAATTGACGGATATACTTCCACCCCATTTAAGCGATTTTAAAAAGAAGGGTATTTCTTAACGGCGGGAAGGCACACGCACGGAACCGAACCGTTGTCATTCCGGGAAGGATGTGAAATCAGGTCACGTGGAGGGCAAAGTTGGAGTGGACAAGCTGATAAAGCGTGTGGTGATGTGAGTGTGGATGAGGATGAACATGAGGACTTTAATGTAATTGGGAAGTGTGACTGATTTATTGAAATTTTAAGTCTATGATTGGGATATTATCATATTACAAAATGTGGATGTTGCTAATAACATCTCTACATCACCTAGGATTCATAAACCATGTTGAGAGAAATCATGTGCCCTTCATCAACTATAAAGTAAAAATTTACTATAAAAATTAATATTTTATTTATCGCGTTGAATTGTATCTGTCTGTGATATACGATCATATAATAATTTCTAAAATATGTGCATGTTACTAACTTACTATTGATATATTCACCTAGAAATTCAAAAGCAATTGCTCTTGCGTATTTGTTTGGATTTAGGAAGGGTTTGTATAATATGGTTATTTGTCACTACATTAAGGTGAAAAGGCTAAGTAACAATCAAGTGAAAAATATATCACTATACAGAAACGATTAATATTAAAACATAAAAGTTTAAACGCAGACAACGAAAAATTAAATTTTCAGTAAGTTTTTTTAGTAAGATTTTTTTTTTTTTCAAAATCTTTGATAAATCAAAATTTCACGTCTAAGATGCATGAATACATTCATAATTTTTAATTTTTTTTCCTTTTCTTTATAAATAGGTATATGTAAATGTTAAATAAAAAAGTTAGACAAAATACTTTCTTTAAACAATTATTTTCTTACTAATTTGGGGATCCCCATTTTCCAAGAAAAAAAATGAACCATTTTTCGATTTGTGAGCATTTTAATCTTTTTATATCGTTCCAATTTCTTTGCATCTTTTATTTTTTTTAAGGCTTCAAGTTTGACAATCTTTTTAAGTTTTTTTCGCGGACAAAGTTCGAACTTTACTTATCCTTATGTAGATGAGCATTTTGAATGAGTTTTAAAATTAGTCGGACAAATTCTCAAATACCTAATCCCCAACAAAATTAATTTATTATTCTCAGCTCAACTTAAGAAAGCAAATTTCAATATTCTAACCTCCTGAAACATATTGTTAGGTTGATTTCTCCCCAAGGCCATAACATGAGTCTAACCACATGTTATCACATATTCCTAACAAATTTTAGGTTAATTTTGTTCTTATTTTTCTTAGCATTACCATTTATGTGTCCTATTCAGAAGAAATTATTCGTTGCAATAGTGATACGTCATCATATTGATGTGGTATCACAATACAATAAAAATCAATCTTTTTGATTAGTGTAATACATATTATTTTGTTAGCATTTAGACATATATGGAAATATATAATTTTAGTTTTATTTTCATATTTATTTTATTTTATTTTCATATATGTCTGAATGCTGACATTGTAACATATATTACACCGGTCAAAATATTGGTTTCTATTGAATTGGTGATACCATATCAACCGTTGTAATCAATAATTTTTCCCTATTCACACCTTGAATTGAACACACTAGCCCAAAAGTGGGATAGCCCACTGGTGGGATGTTTTGCAATTCGATTGAAAAACTTAAGTTGATGGTGAGTTTTACATACACTCATTTATACAAACACTCAATCACTTTTTCATTTGGATCTGATGTGAAACAAGACCCTCTAGCACTCTCCACCATTCAAACTTGCGCAATGTCCTCATTGCGATTAGATTACCCGACTTTGGATTCGGATTCGCTACTTGACCTTGGACCCGGATTCCCTAAAAAATTAAGTTAATAGATGAGGGTAAGATCTACCCATTTATACACTCAATTACTTTTTCATTTGAATTTCATGGGGGAGAATATCCTCTCTCTAACTCTGTATAATACAATTGTCTCTACCTAATCACACAATTAAACAAATGTTGAATTATAGATATCAAAATGTATACACACATATATTTTGTGTTTGTATTTAGTATGCATGAAAATTGGGAGTTATGCTGGATAATGTTGCAATTAGGTGGGATTTGGGAATAGAGGAGGGGACTTGTCCCATAACAACTGCCTATTGCCCTATTATTTTGCTAAAAACCTCGAATTAGCTAACATACAATATGTTAGACTTTATTAAGTGATGAGTATGTTGAGTTGTAACCAAGAAAAGTAACAATGTGAAACAACCCATCATTGTCACCATAAGCATATTCATCGATCACTGTTCTTTATAGTTTGTGATTGTTATGGGGTTAAATTAACAAATTTCTTTATAGTTTAGGATTGTATTGGTGGTATATTAAAAATTATATTTTGTGATGAGAGCTTTCATGAAGAAATGGTGGATAAGGATGGACCACCAAGAATGACACCTCAAAAGGCAACATTTCATTGGTCGGTAAACGTAGGCAACGTGGCTTGAGACCTTGTTATACAAAAGCGGCCCCCTCTCTGATTTAAAAAATGTGATTTTTTTTTATTAGTTTTTAAACACCCCTAAACTTTGCAAGAAATGCAAATAGTCCCTCTTCGATGACTGAGAGGGGGTTTTTTACATATTTTTTAAACTATATGGGTGTTTTGTTTCAGTCACGTGGTTAAATTTTGGTAAAAAAAAATGAACGGAATAATGTTATAGATGATCAAAGTACACACTTTTAGAATAGTAATGTGACTTATCTGCACAAAATAAACTAGAGAAAGATTTTCTACATATTTCTTAAACTATAGGGATGTTTTGCGCCACTCACCCATATATATATATAAATGTGTGTTTATATGTGTGATAGAGTGAGGTTAGGGAAGATATCAATACATGACCAGTAAGCCTAGGGGCGGAGCAAAGATTTGAAGACGCAGATGAATTGTTAAATATTTTTTTAATTTAACATAAATATATTTTAAATAGAAAATAATTCCCAATTAATATGACTATTGCCAAAATACTAGTTGAAAATTGATCTATTCACTTTCAAACTTTTGAAAAACAATTAGTCTCCATATGATATAACAAAAAAAAAAAAAAAAATCTCCAAAATCTCTTATCAAATTTAAATTTTGAAATTTTTCAAAAGATAAAAATCATCAATTATAGAATTTGAATTAAAATACTAAACAATTTATTTTCCAATACAACTCAAGTAACAAGGGAAATCCAACTACTTTCCTATAAAGAAATTGTGTTGTGACAAACTTCATCATAAAAAAAATGCCCTTTTTGAAAATTATGGGTATCAATTTATTTAGCTTTTCTACAAGTCTCAAGTACTTTGTGAAGAATTGTAAAATGGCAATCTTAATCTCGATCAAATTATTATTTATCATAATATTCTTTAATTTAGAAATACTAAATTTTGTAACTAATTTTATGATATAATCATGAATTATGTGGATGAATATATGACCCTCCGTGTTTCCGAAATTTTAAAAAATAACTAAAAAAGTAAGACTTTTTTTTTGGTAAAGACAATTTGAAGTGATGTTAAAATTACATTCAATTAATCAAAATTATTAAAATGGAAATAAATTAATTCCAGAACAAGTTTTGAAGGAAATAAATCACTACTAAAAACAAGTTTTGAATGGAAATAAATTAATATCAAAACTTACTATTTCTTATTTGTAATAAAATCTTTCCAATTTTATTTCTTTTCTTTTTTGAAATGTTACAAAGAGTCTTTTTCTAAAAATAATAATAATATATATATGTATATATTTAGTAGATTTTTGGGCCTTGTTAATTTATTGGAAAAATTAGTGATAAGTTTTAATTTTGTACACCAATTTCAAATAAGTCCTAAAAATAATTTGGTAGTACAATTAAGTCATACTTTTGAGGTATATTTACAAACAAGTTCAAAATTAAAATTTGGTAAACTCTTTTTCCCATATTATCCTTTAATAATAACATATCAATAAGTTAATTCATAATCTATTTACATATTACTCCTTGAGATTTCATTATTAATTCATAGGCTTAATATCTTATTTAAAATTTTACTCTTTGAACAAAAAAAAATTTAAGAAAAAAATATCGCTGAATATGTAAAATTAAATTTAAAATTACTTCAAAAAAAAATACAAGCTGGTCAAATTTATTTATTTTATTTATTTTTCATTTTAAAGTAACATCACTAATCCTTAAAATATAACTTTCGAAATAAACTACACAATGTAATTCATAATCTGTAACACAGTGATAATCAAATAAAAATAAATAAAAATTCACAAAACTAACTATTACTTTCCAACAAAATGATAGTCATAAAGAAAACTAATACAATTCGAAATAAAAATGATAGGTAATAAAGAAGATGGTAATATTGGTATTAAAAGAAATATAGAACTTTTTTTGTAAATATATCTCAAAAGTAGGATTTAATTGTGCTAATGCTATCAAACTATTCTTAAAACTTAATAGAAATTGGTGTACAAAAATAGGATTTATCAGTAATTTTTGGGACCCATTATACCTATGCTTCATTTTTTCCACTTAAATTTATATATGGTGCTTAAATAGTTGCCTCCCCCCCCCCCCCCCCCCCCCCGGAATAAGTCCAATTAAACAAAGATGTGGCATACATCTTGCATTTGGGCATCATTTCTCTGTGCATATATATATATATACACACTATATGCATTTTCCAGCAAAAGCCCATTTGATTTTACCCAATTCATCATTCTTTTCACACACATTGTGGGCACCAATATCTTTTGAGAGGTTGTTTTGTTTGATCTGTTTGAGTGTCTCCATAGATGGTGGAACAAATAGCATATAGATTGGCACTTCGTTTATTTTTTATATTTTTATTGTGGAATTTAAGATAAATGTCCTCATGTTGTCATGAATGAGGTAAAAGAGCATTGAAGCAATATACTCTTTAATTGGTTACTTGACACTTCAATGAGGTTGGTCTTTAAAGCATGTCTCCTAAAGTTGAAGCATCTTCTCTCATAGCCATCAACTTTTATATCAGCTTGTCCTACCATTTTTGCTAAGGCCAATGAACCTCATTTTAATTTAATCACCAAAAATGCTTAAATCTAATCTGAGACCCTTTTATTTTTATTTTTTTATTGTTGGAACAATAAAAATAATTATCTTATAATCACTTAATTAACCATATAGTATTAAATAAAACCACAATCATATCTTTGACTGTTTATATTGATGCATGAACCAGACAAGAATTTCACCAAACTATATGCAATTTAATCAAATCATAATCCCATTTTAATAATTCAAACTAACAATCATATCTTTGACTGTTGTATTATTTGCTTGATTGCTTAATTTTTTAGTCCTAAGTGGGTTGTTGAGTCTTTGCAACATGGGTTGGGTTTTGGAAAACTAGTTAAATTGGACAATATGTGATGCCCATATAAAAATACTGTCTGATCCAAATCCATCCAAGGTCCAAGTTAATCAAATAGCTTCATTTGAGTGACTAATGTCATGAATTTTTGTTTTATTTAGGATCCATGTCACGGACCCATGGTTAATTGTTACGATTTTGATCGTGATTACTGTAATGATATAACATAATCGAATAATATCAATCTTAAAAATGAATTATTGATGTCAGACATCATAAAAGCAATATGAATGGGGCAATACATAGTATATCCAACGATACAAGGAATCGTGATCAGGATGAGTATGTCTTGGACAAATAAAGTTCAGTGTTAAAATCAGTATTAGTTTTTTCATCGAACTGCGAAGTACTAACTCATGAAAACTAATACCTTCAGAAATATACAAGACCAAGCCCAAAAAGTAAATCAAGAGGGCAACTAGTCCATACCAGCAATAAAGCCCAGAAAATTACAGGACTTAGGCCCAGAAACCCGACCCAAGTACGTAGGACTAAATAGTAAATACCCGCTATGAGTATAATCACATTATTTTATTTTTTTGGATAACCGTTAATGTTCGTGCCAACTTATGTGGACTTCGACTAATTCATGAGACCCGAGTATAACCTCACTATTCATCCCAATAATATTATAAGAATGAAGAATTTAGTTGATAATATTTTTATTTGTGACATTTACGATTATGAGGATGAAACTTGAACAATTTTATATTCTCCAAAAATATTTAATTAATACTTAGATGAAGTCAAAGAAATAAAAAATTATGCATTTTACCGTATGTGTACACATTTGCCAAAATTCATGCATGTTAATGATTACAATGCATCACGTATGATTAAAGAGTTTAAATTTATTTATTATAATTCATTATTATTATTAGTTTTGTAGGAATGGTGATATGCCTTTTTTGGAGATTGTATTATGTATGAGGGGTTGGAATAGGACTTAGAATTCACATAAGAATGTCAAAGTAATATACTCTCTGTTTCAAGTTAGTTGTTTTAGTTGATTTTTTTTTATTTTTTAAAAGAGTATATTTTATTCTAGTAATATTAATGAATTTTTATTTTTCTTTATCTTTGTAAAATAAAATAAAAATAAAAATGAGTGGAATTCAATAATTGTTTAAAATTACACAAAGAAGGATAGTTGGGATTCGAATGAACAAATAAAGTTGATAGACGAAAAGAGTAATCAGAATTATTAGAGAATGTCAAAGTAGCATGTCATGTCACATTTCTCTCACCATTTTTTCCTCCCCAAATCTATGCCAAAAGAAAAATAAACTCATGCCTAGCCTCATAATAAACATCAAAATAGTTCTAGTCGATATGAGTTATTATTATTAATTTTTTTTAAAAAAAGTATAATAAAATATATATGAGGTAACCTCTCAATTTTAATAGAATGTAACTAGTCAAAAATCGAAATACTGCAACGCTAATACATAGCATCACCTTACACAAAAAAATATGTTCAAAAGATTAAAGCTCTCTTTGATAATATTTATTTACTACTTAAATATGAATATATTCAATACTTGTATAATTAAGTGCGTTTGATAAGAGATTTGATTATCACTTCAAATATTAAGTGTCATTTAAAATGAGATAAAATTTTAAGTGACAAGATCATCACTTAACACTGAAGTCTGAAGACTTAGAATTTATAAAAATATTACAAAATATAAATTTTAAAATACCACTTAAAACCTTCAATATTTAAAATTCAAAATTTAAAATTTTTAATACTTAATTTCAATTTTATCAAACCTTAGGTTCAAATTCAGGAGGTCATATCCTATGGTTGTCATTTTTCTAAAATATAGAAGAATAAGTGAATTATAACCCAATTGACAGTGAAAAAACTAACTCCCTCACACTTAGGGCTGCAAATGAATCGAGCCGAGCTGAGCTTTAGAATGTTCAAGCTCGGTTCATTTACTAAATGAGCCTAGAAAATGTGTTCAAGCTCGGCTCATTTGCTTAACGAACGAGCCCGAGCCGAACGTCAGATTTAACGAGTCGAGCCTGAGCTTGTTCACGAACGAATCGTTTCGGTGCAATATATATTAATATTCCTAATAGTTGTTTGGATTGAGTTGTTGCATGTCTGTTTTAACACATTTTCATTAGTATAATTTTTTATGAATGAATTTTATGTTATGACCGCCTAATTTCTATAATATTTTCACAATAATCTTCATAATTTATTCAATTTGAACACTTTCTTTTGTCAAATATGATATAATTTTACGATTTAACTTAGACGAGCCTGTTTACGAGCTTGTCAAGCCGAACTAAATAATGTTCAAGCTCGGCTCGTTTACTAAACGAGCCTAAAAATTGTGCTCAAGCTCGATTTGTTTACTAAACGAACGAGCACGAGCCGAGTTCTTAACGAGCCTGCTCACGAGTGGCTCGGTTCATTTGCAGCCCTACTCGCACTATCACTTGGTACATAAGAAGTAATGAAATTATGTTTTGTACTTTCTCATTTAAATATCACACTTTAGTTTTTATGTCCAAATATATTTTAATCACGGTGTTGAAGTAAATAGTGTAAAATGATTAAAAATATTAAATTCATGTTTTCATCTTTTCCTGAAACATTATTACAAAATAAAATATACTACATTAAACATGCTTCAACCAAAAAATTGCATTAGTTTGAAAATAAAAACACCAAAAATAAAACACATGCCAAAACGGGTCTTTATGGCCTATGGTTGAATATTATAAGATAATTATCGTAAACCTCCCTATAATTACAAAAATATTCAAATAATCCCATGTGGTTTTAAAAAAAATCTTATAATTTTCAATTTTATCAAATACCCCCATGTTCATCAAATTGAGTTTAACTCGTCTAATTTTGGTCACGTGTTTATCATGCACTCACGTGCATGGTTTGTGAGTTTTTTATCCCCAAATTGCCCCTTTATGGTTGGAGACTTTTGATATTCCGAAAATATTCAATTATCATAAAACTCCTCTATAGTTACAAAATTATTCAAATAACCCCATGTGGTTTCAAAACCCCCCTATAATTTTCAATTTTATCAAATACCCCCTATAATTTCCAATTTTATCAAATAACCCCTGTTTGTCAATTTGAGCCTAACTTCGTTTAGAGCTGCACAGAAAATCGAAATAAATTGATGGTTTGGTTCGGTTTCAAGGTGGTTTGGTTTGGTTCCGATTTTGAAAATTAAAGAAAATTCGGTTCTGGTTCTTAATCATGTAGAACCGAACAGAACCAATTTTTTATTTTATTTTATTAGTATTATATTTTTATTTATGTGTAATTTAAAAGTTATAAGTTAATATTTATAAGGATATAATTTTATGGGAGGTAATTTTGAAATAGTTATTTTTATTCCACTAATTATATATTTGATTTTGACTTTTTAATAGTTGAGACTCTAATTTAATTTAAATTATAACTATATTATGTTTTGACATTTGATGTTTTTGAAGGCGATAGTAGGAACTGAAACCGAATTAAATTGAAAAGTTCGATTCCAATTCTCATTTTTAACGAACCAGAAACAATGATTTGGTTTCGGTTTAAGGAACCGAACCACATCACAAGAATACCAAAAATTACACCACTTTCTATCCAGGTATAAGGAACATTCTTATTTCAAAAACGGTATAGTTGGAATATTCTTAGTTAGCTTCAAACAATGTCGTTTTAACTAAGGGCCTTTTCGTAAATTGCCACTTATGTTAATGTAGTTAGACTCAAATTGATGTACATAGGGGTATTTGATAAAATTAGAAACTATAGGGGGGGTTTGAAACCACAAGGGGTTATTTAAATAATTTTAAAATCATAGGGGGGTTTTATGATAATTGCCGGTGTCATTTTAACTAAGGGCCTTTTAGTAAATTGCCACTTTTGTCAATGGTGTTAGGCTCAAATTGACAAACCGGGGGTACTTGATAAAATTGAAAATTATAGATTTTTTTTGAAACCACATGGAGTTATTTGAATAATTTTGAAACTAAAGAGGGGTTTTATGATAATTGCCCATAGTTTTATTGACAAAATGGAGAAATTTTGTTTTTTTGTTTGAGAAGTCTATCCAATACCTGAGGAATGACAAAAGCAAGATAGAGATATCAGATAGTAGTTGAGAATCTAGAGATGCCGTAATGAAACAAGTGCTAGTAGCCTCCACATTTGAAATTATACCAAACAGCGCCCAATAGCCGCTCAAACACACACACACACACACACACACATATTTACACACACATTCACACACACACATTTATTCACACACACACAAACCGGAGAAATCGTCTCTCAGATCCATGGATTCGAGTCTCAGAACTCCGATCATACATCTAGCGTCTCTCTTGCTGCTTCTCGCAATCTTCGCGCCACTATCAGAATCCAATCAGGTACTCCGCCAGGTCAAAGTCAACCTTTCTTTTTTAGACCGTTTGTTTTTTTATTCAATTCCCTTCTGATTGGTAGCCGAGAAAACGCAGGAAAAAAGGAAAGAAAATTTTATCTGTTCAAATCACACAGTTCCCCACTTTTTGTTCTTTCTTTATTCTCAAAGCGCTGGAAAAACCGTTAATAGAGTTGTGTTGGTAGAGGATTTTCTCGGCTACCAAACAGTGGAGTTTAGGGTAGTATTAACGATTCTGTATATGTGTTTATATAACGTTTCTGTGATGCTGAAAAAGGAAAAAAAGGAAAAGATTAAATGTTGAATCCCATGTTGCTATGGTTTCCAAACAAGCTAATGAAAGTTAAAACTCAATTATGTTAAAGGGTAGTGTTAATTTAGTTGATTGGAGTTGTCTCGGCAACCAAATGGAGGAATTGGAACTTTATAGATGCTTTTTGATTCATATATTGACAATTTTCGTGAGGAATTGGGTTCTTATGGATTGTTTTTGATTAATTTGTGGACAGTTTTGTGAAGCTAAAACTGGATACGGTGATTCTACGTGTGGAGTTCCTTTATCTTCGTCGAAGATCTTGATAAAGGGAGGAATTGTTGTGAATGCTCATCATCAAGAGGTAGCTGATGTCTATATAAAGGATGGGGTCATTGTTGCCGTTGAGCCTAATATCAAGGTACATTAGCCTATTAGTCAGTGTCTGCATATGTTCTGGTTATTTGAATTGAATTTTATATCGAGAGTTACAATTCCGAAAAGGAGCTAATTAGCTCATTTATGAAGTTAATTGGGTTTCAATGATAAGGGATTTTGATCAGTGAATTTATCGTCTTATCATTCACTAAAGTAGAATTTCATTTGCATATGAGATATTAAACACCCTGAGGAAGGTTACTTCTGTTGATACATTGTATGGGGCGATGAATCATTTAAAGCTGACATTCCCTAAAGCCCTCAATTCTATACCGTTTACATATCATCTGCCTCCTCCACTTACTTTATCAGGTTGTTTGTGCGATGCTTCTTTCTCCTCTATACTGTTTGATGGGCATCTGAACTTTAACACTGCAACATGCAGGTTGGCGATGATATTATTGTGCTCGATGCCACTGGAAAGTTTGTCATGCCAGGTGAAATATTCTTACTTTGGATGTCTCGTAGTTCAGTACTGTTGCTTTTGTTTAGTTTCTAACGTATTGAATGAGTGCAAAGGCAGGTAAAGGCCTGAAAATGATACATGCTGAGATTCTTTGTCTATCAGTAACTGGGTTTCTTTTTCATGATAATCCATAGATTGTATGGGAACATTTTATCAGTCATTTAGTCAACTAACAAACTTTCAGCGGGGACACATATAAGACTGGAAACTGTTTAAGCATATACTGGGTATGTTTCCAAGAATGACCATCGTTTTGGAGCCTTAGACAGCTAATTGGGAAAGCAAAATATAATGGTTACAAGCTCTTCCATTCCTTAATATGCATCAAAATAATGCAAAGCATTAGTACGGTTGGAGTAGAATCTATCAGGGTCTTTAGTGAGGTTGCATGATGGATGGACGTGTCTATCATACTTGAAAGGAAGGAAAAGACAACTAAGCTATTTAATTTGTTTATTCAACTCTGAGACAAAAAATCCTGGATTCTATATCTGGATTCTGTATAGTAGCATAGGTCGTAGAACCAACATGGAGGAGAGATCTTATATCTTGATTCTAGATAAATATGAGACCAGAGGAACTTCACAAGGAGCTCACTTGGGTTCTTGTACAACCAAGTTTCAGCTAGGTTAGGGTTAATTTGTATTTTCGATTTTACTTTTGGCTTATGTGTGTAAGACTAAAGAAAAGGTGTCTAGGCATTCCGGATTCTTTTCATAAAGGACCTTTTGGATTCTGGATTTTATAGAATAGAGACCTGGTTTTTTTTTTTTTTTTTTTTTTTCTCTCTTTTGGTTGTTGTTGCTGTTGGGGAGATGAGTTTAGTTGTTATGAAGGCTTTATTTCTAACCTTTGGTAGGCAGAGATTAGTGTTACCTGTCAAAAGTTGAAAGTTCGTGATGTAGGAGTCTTAGTCTAAGAAAAAGGAGAAACATACTTTTGGCTTATCTGGTCATGTAATACTAAAGAAAAGGCATTAAGGCATTCTGGATTTCTTTCATAAGAGACATTCTGGATTCCGTGTTTCACAGAATAGAGGCCCGTGGCTTAACTTTGTTGGGAGATGAGTTTAGTGTTTTGAAGGGCCTTTATTTCTAACCTATTGTAGGCATATATTAGTCTTACCTGTCATAAGGTGAAGTCTATGATTTAGGATTCTTGGTCTAAGAAAAAGTAGAAACTTACATATTCAATTCATCTAAGATCAGTTCAAAAAAGTTCCAATCACCTATTCGAGCTATTGACGGAATGTATGAGCAAGTGCAACCCTACACTTACCTGGGAGTTCTTAACATCGTATATATATTGCGAACTTCGAATTGAACACAACCAACCCATCTTTCGTTCTTCTCCGCTTAAGCCTACTTCAGTGCACCCTACACCTTCTCCTAACCTGTAGTTCTTGTTGCCCAGACAATTGTTTAAAAATGAGGAGAGGGGTGTTTGTGTCTTTAGGCAAGCTTAGAAACTTTTCAAGACTTGGGGCTAATCCTAGCAACACAAAACGGATCGTCTTAGGGATGTCTGTGTGATTGCTAATGATAAATTTGGGTGCTTACTCTCTTGCTTTAAACAGAGTATAAAGATTGTTATCTAAAGTGTGCTAAAAAGGGAGTTGGTTGTGTTTAAGCTGCGACAACAGATTTAGGCTGAAGCAACGCACAGAAACAAGGTTTGCAAAGCTCAAAAGATAAAGAGAGGAAGAATACAAAAACGGAAAATATAAGTGTCAAACAAGCAATATACAAGGTTCAACACCTGCCTACTCATCGACTCCGGGAGAGTCTCCTGAGGACTCCCAAATCTCAATATAACACTTTCGACTGAGAGAAAACTGTTACAATGGTCCTTTTCGCAGGCTCAAGATCAACCTTTCCAATTTCTTTTTCCAGGATCGGAGATAACCTCTCCCTACGGAAGAGCAGCACTCACTCAGACTTCCAAAAAGTCATGCCGATTTCTCATAGAATCCTTCTCTCAGATACACAATCAACTGTTACAATGGCATCCCTTCTCAGACAGATATACAATGAAATTCCTCACTACTAGTTTCTCTCAAACTAAGGATATACAATCCACACTCATGGTCTCTAGAGTAATGGTTGAAGCATAACATTTAAGCTCTAGTTTTAGAGAATGATATCTAAAGAATTCTTCAGATTATTAATGACGAAGTGATATCTTTTCTAGTTTCCATCTTTTCTACTCTAAACTTTTTTCAAAAGATTTTGATTGAAGTATAAGAAGCTTTTTAAGAAATGGATTTAAGAACATTCTAAATCTATACTTATATGGCTGAGGAACATTTTTCTTTTAGTCTACGCCTCTACGTGAATAATATAGGTTTTTGAGAGTTTGAGACTATTTGGAAACCGGTATGAGTGGGGCATATGCTTCTCTTTCGTGCATTCCAGTTTCAGTACAAGTAGACGTCTCTTCTTCAAGAAGATGACACCTGGCTGGTCTAATCTAAGAGTATCTCAAGACACGATGGTTACCAACTCATTGTGTTTGCAGCCTACGTCCCATAGCCTGGACAACTGTATGACTGATTTATTAATTGAGCTCACCAACTTGCCAGGGATAGTGACTTTTACAAACAAGCAACGGTCATTTCAACTTTTTTCATAAAATTTGAATTAAAGCATTCTGGCAACATAAAGTGAAAATCTAGTGATCCTTAAATGTCTTCCTTGCCCTTTCAGTTTGAATTTGAAACTCGGGTTAAGCCCTGGTCTCTTAGAGGACCATTTAAAATGATGCTTCAACTTGAACTTAGCTCCACTTCTTATTTTTCTAGTCTTGAGCTTGAATCGTCATGCAACATACCATTACTTTGCATAGATTTGAGCTCTTACCAACTCTATAGCCCCATGCTCTTGAATTTGATCTGTGATGTATAGTTCCTACCCCATGCACTTGATCAACTTCGTATGGTTAAACAATATGTGCCTAGAGTACTTGAGCCTGAATAGTTCCCTAAAAATCAACACACTCAAGTAAATTGTTAAATTCTGACATTAATAGCTTGTTATCATCAAAATCACTAAGTTTCACTTGGCTTGAATCCTTGGGGCAAATATTCTAACATGTGGATTTTATCAATATTTTTTTAATATCCGACAATCAACTCCATTTTCAAGTATATTTAGTCCACAGAATTGTTAAATATCCTGACGAAGCCCATTTTGGTTAATGACTGCCATTATGATACACCATGCATGAGAAATGATTTCAATACCGTCTCTTCTCATTCTTGAGTCTTTATCTGTTCCCCTCCCTGATTAACAATATTTACAGTCATAAAATTTCAGCTCTTAGATTTGCTGGTTTTCTTGATGAAACTCATTAAGTCTCTCTACAATGTCGTACACAGATTTGATCTTGATAGATTGTACCATTATAAATAACACATGGAAGAACTCACATAGACCAGATCCTGATATGCTTTCTTGCATTTTTTACTTATTATGTTGACAGGAGGAATCGATCCTCACACACATCTAGCTATGGAATTCATGGGTACTGAGACCATTGATGACTTCTTCAGCGGTCAGGCTGCTGCACTAGCAGGTGGAACAACAATGCATATTGATTTCGTTATACCTGTAAATGGGAGTTTATCTGCCGGTTATGAAGCCTATACAGAAAAGGCTAGAAAGTCTTGCATGGATTACGGTTTCCATATGGCAGTCACAAAATGGGATGAAATTGTTTCACAAGAGATGGAAATCATGGTGAAGGAAAAAGGTTGACTTACTTTATTTTAAAATGGATACTTAGGAGTTTGGTTTTGTGGTTCGTTCTTATTTGTTAACCATTGCTCAATAGCTTCCTTTGGATTTTTATCCAGATTTGCACAAAATTCTAAATGAACAATGTCTGTCAACCTAGGTATCAACTCCTTTAAGTTTTTCCTGGCCTACAAGGGATCCCTTATGATCAATGATGAGCTTCTGTTGGAGGGTTTCAAAAGATGCAAGTCTCTTGGTGCCTTGGCTATGGTCCATGCTGAAAATGGAGATGCTGTATTTGAAGGGCAGAAAAGAATGATCGAACTAGGTATTACTGGTCCAGAGGGACATGCTCTTTCAAGGCCCCCAGTGGTAATATGTTAGATACATTCACTTCTGGCTTAGTTAACTGCACCCTACGAACATTGACCTATTGCTGTTTCCCTCAAATGAATGCTAATCTACATGTTTGTTTTTGGTGGTTCGTGTTCCTATACCCCCATCATTGTATGTCTTGATAAATATATTAGAAAGAAAAATGTCAAAGAGGGGCCTATTAAAATGAATGCATCTTGTTGATTGGAGCTGAATTAGTTAGTCTTTTGCCACTTTTCATTCCTTGTCTATGTGGGCTAGACCTCAAAGATGTTGGCTAGCGGCTAGCATGGGTATTAATAGCATATTTCAGAAAGGAACTGTTGTAGAGAGGAACCGTAAGGAACACACATTCCTCCCGTTATAAATATAAATGTACGTGTTACTTAGCAAACACGGTAGAATCCGAAGTGGATCGAGAGAGGTGAAAGCCCAGACAAACTTGAGAGAGAGAGACAAAAACAAGATGGCAGTGTGCTAAGAACACCATTGACTGTCTTCGTAAAGCATGTGGGTGTGAGAGCTTAGAGCTCTCAAACTTTAGGAGGGTCGTTTCTTCTCCTTGTTCTCCCTCCTCTTGGCTTTTGGAGTTTTTCCTTTTGTAGGCCAAGTAAGAGGCTTGGTGATGTCATCGTGATATTTTACATTGTTAAGCAATATGATAATTAAAAGTGTTAAATTTCTCAAATAGTTATAAGAAGTGTTAATAATAATGGTGGTTAGTTGCACGGGACTTAAAATGCTATTCTCTCTATCCAAGTCAGGTTTAGGTTCTTTGACAAACCTTGAACTTCAGCCAACAAACCACGTACCTCCTAGAATCATAGTGATTCTCAAGTCCTGCTGCCAACACAGGTCTCCAGTCTTCCGTTTTGATGGCGTTTGATGTGCATGTAACTTGTCAACCATTGCTGAATTTGTGGTATTGCCATGTGGAATTTGATGTATTCAACACGGGTGATCTTCGTAGTCTTGCGTAAATGATGCATTGTGATATGACAAGTGAAAGAGAAACCCTCTTGAGATAGGTGTTTGTAGAGAACAGGTAGTTTTAATTTTTAAGAGAAGAAACTATAATTGTGGCTTGAGATGTTGGTCTGTAGTGAATGAACAACTGAATTTTTTAAAGTGATAAAAGGTGAAATTGTGCTCGAAACGTGTATTAATGAGGAGTGAACAACTTGAATTTTTTGAGCAGAAAATTTAGTTGTACTTGAGATGTGTCTATGAGGTTTTAGTGACCTAAGAGCATGTCTTAGGGTTTGAGTAATGTGGTAGCAGTGCTTGAGGGTAGTGTTACGTAAGGTGACTTAGAATAATGTCTTAGGGCAAAATATCAGGTGCTTACATTAGCTTAATCACCCTGCGTTGGGTGAGTTTTGTTGAAGGTTAGGCGAGCAGGGGATGTTTTCCATTGTGATTATGAAAAAAAACCTTCTGAAACTTTTGCGGGCCTAGTACTTTACAGTTTACCTGGTAAATAAATTCAAAGTTTTGCTCGAGATGATTGTCTGTGAGAAGTGAACAACTCAAGTTGTACTCAAGAAGTGTGTAGGAGCGAGTAACTGAATTTTTTCTTAGTAACTTTTGTTGTTGTTTTGTTCGAGGCATTTGTCTCTAGGAAATGAAGTGCATTTGGCGAACAGTCCCGAATGTATTAAAATGAGATGGGTCTGAACGACATGAAATTTCATGAGCAGAAAATACGTCGGACTTTAGACATCAGATATGTCTGAATTTTCGACATAGAAAATTTGGAGTTTTACTTGAGACGGTTGTAAACTTGAATATTTTTTAGCATAAAATTTAGTTGTACTTCAAGCACTACAACTAAAGTGGGAAGTGTTTTGACACGAGTGAGTATGTGAGTGGAAGGAGTGAGAGTGATCACAACCTCGAGAATGAGTTTGCAATTGGAGAGTGATTGTCACCTCGAGAACAGGGTTGCAATGGACAATTAAGAATATATTGTTGCAGTAATTACTATCCTTGTCAAACCTTTGCTATTTTATGTTTCAACTGTTTGAAAATTTCTTTCATGTTGACGGTTTTTGAGATTTTGCCTGTTGTGTATGGCCTTGCTATTCATGCAGCTGGAAGGTGAGGCAACTGCCCGAGCTATTCGTTTGGCTGGTTTTGTGAACACACCACTGTATGTTGTTCATGTCATGAGCATTGATGCAATGGAAGAAATTGCTAAAGCTCGGAAATCAGGTTCTTATCTCCATACGTTTTTTAATTTGTAATTATTTAGCAAATTTGTAGGACAGTAACATTGATGCACCAAAAAATGGTGTTCTGTGAGCATGTGGGTATTCTTATTGTTTTCCGGTTGCAATATTGCAAGTTTTACATTGATTGATACTCAGCTAATCAAGAAAGTTTTATTACAAATACTGAGGCTACATGCATCTTTCTAATTCTGCCAACTCAATCAAAATCATATCCTCTATTAGGTTCTTGGCAATCATATACTTACGAGTCCTAATCCACAGTACTTTTACCTTCCTCTTTTCTTCTGATGTCTGTAACCTGAGTCAAGTTAATTCTTTTCTCTACCACACAAACTTGAATGGTTGTGAGGTATAATTCTGTGGCTAAGCATCACTTTATCAAGTTCCCAAACCCGTGGGCATGGAAACGCGTTTATCTATTCTTCTTTGGGGACTAAGTGATGTTATTTTGTAATCGTTTTGAAGCACTCACGTAATAAAATGAGCATTGATATAGTAAAAACTAAATTATTTGACTGGCACAATAAACACGTCCGTTAAAATGTGTGGTGTGTCCAACATGGGTACTTCACATATATAAAAGGAGTTCATGGTAACTTGCGTTTAATTGGTCCTCCTAGCTTCTTGCTAATGCATTTCTTTCTTGCTCAGTCTTTACCTCCTCTCTTTTTTCCCTGATCCCTAAACATCCTCATTTCATCTACGTAAAATCTTCAACCTGTCAAATACATTTGATCTTTACTCTTCTAATTGATGCACTCTAAGAGGTGATTCCCCCATCGTTCTCCCTTTTATTTATTTTTTCTTTTTTTAAAGGATTAACAACCAAATACAGAATCGTTCAAGTATCTCTTGGCCATCACTTTCTCAATATTTGCATGCAAGTTTATTAAAATACACTACATGTAATGTACTTCATCTAGTCTTAACATGAAATATTTAGATATCAGAGTATGTCTCGAAGATTCCAGAGAACTAAACCTTAATTATTATTTTTTTCTTTCAACGAAATTATGCTGTCAACGGAAAGTATACAACACGATGTTGACTACCCAACTATGCCAAAAGCTTAAGCTTTTAGAGAGGGTGTAACTTAAGTATTTATATACTTCAACACACCCCCTCACTTTTGCCTACTTTTTGGTCCAATGCGTGAAACAACATTTTTTAACTCGGCGGGGGTGAGATTCGAACACAGGACTTCCTGCTTTGATACCATGTTGATTACCCAGCTACTCCAAAAGCTTAAGCTTTTAGAGTAGTTGGACATGGTATCAGAGCCAAATATCTCGTGTTCAAACCTCACTGTCACTCATATTAAAATTGTTGTTTCACGTGTAGGACCAAAAGAAGGCCACACGTGAGGGGGCGTGTTGAATGATTAAATATTAAAATTATACCCTCTCTATCAGCTTAAGCTTTTAGAGTAGATGGTGGTTAACACACGAGACATGCGCCTGGCATTGCCTTTTACCTTCCAATTCATAGCAGTTATTATGTGTATGGTCCTTTGTAAAATGTATAGGCTGTACTCATGTTTCTCCCAGTAAATTTATCTGATGCTAGAAACACTTTGTAGAATTTATTAACAGTATATATCAGGCGGAAGAAGCAATTTGATGGTTTAAGCATATTGAAGCGCTTAACCACTAGAACTATATCATGGCTTTCTAGCAAGTTTTAATGGATGGATTTGACTTATAGATTAGTTGTGAATAGCACGAATATTAACATTAAATTTATATTCTTATGACTTTTTTAGTTCAGCTGTCATAGATATATATTTTATTCTAAAGCACCATCCATAGAAGCATGTTTACTGTAGTGAAGGTCAAAGGTTCCTTCTTAATATTGTCATGGAAGCAATGCTCACCATTGTGATAGAAAGGTTTTACATCCCTCATTCTGTGTACTAGGTGAACTTGTCAATCTTTTTACTTTAATATATTTTTAGTTCAGAATGTTAGGGATACTGTGTGGTTTCATGATTTAGAATAGCTGCAAACTTTTTTTTCTTTTGTTTATTTATCTCATTCGGTCTTTAACTGCAGGGCAAAGGGTTACTGGGGAGCCAGTAGTTTCAGGACTAATCCTCGATGATTCTGGGCTTTGGGATCCTGACTTCACCACCGCAGCAAAGCAATAACCTGCCCTCCATCCCTTTCCATTTTTTGTTTGTTTGCTTTTTATTTGTATCTGAATTAACTCTCATAATGATAGTGAAGCAATATGGTCTACTCATGTTTCAGGTTTGTCATGAGCCCCCCTATTAGGACATCGGGACATGGAAAGGCCCTTCAGGGTGCTCTCTCAACTGGAGTCCTACAGGTTTGGTCTCGTCATTAGATTAGATGGTAATTATGTTAGTCTTTTTTCTCTTGAATAAGCACAATGCTGAACATGTTAAGTGGGGCTTAATTGATACACCAGAGAATTATCTCATTTCTTGGACTCTAGGCTCTGCAAGATTAGTTTTAAGGACGGAAAATGAAAATCCAAGTTAACATGTTTTTAACAACATGATATTGATTTCCATAAATAGATTCTCTCTTCTGAATGCAGTTGCTGAATATTGTCTGGTTAAAGGCTTCAGAAACATTTTCCCTCTTTTTTGATTTTTCGTTGATGTTTGCATTGTAATTCACCCTGTTTGTTTCCCAGTGTTCATAAATTGCTGACATGGATGCATGGTTTTATACAGCTAGTAGGAACCGATCACTGTACCTTCAATTCCACACAGAAAGCTTTTGGAATTGATGATTTTCGGAAAATACCAAATGGTGTCAACGGTAATCCAGATTTTAATGCCTTCTCATTTGTGAAGTCGGTTACCATAACCTTACTCAGTAATTAAAGTTCATTTAAGATATTCCACTTTCTTATACCTCTAAATTATACAATGCGATTATGTGTAGGTATTGAGGAGAGGATGCATCTGGTTTGGGATACAATGGTGGTAAGCTGCCATGTAGCTTCGAACTGAACAGTTTTGAGTGAAATCATATTCTTAAATAGCTTGCTTCATAATTTTCTATCCATTGTTTCAGGCATCAGGTCAAATATCTGTCACTGATTATGTCCGAGTGACAAGCACTGAATGGTATGCAAAGCCTTTGGAAACATTTGTAATTTCTAAATGATATTCTTTTTCTTTGAGAACATTAATAATGTCTGACCTCTGTTAACTTATTTATAGCTTACCCAGAAAACCAAATATAACATAGAAGCTTGACATCTAATCCTGGTTCCAATGAATGAGAATGATTCTGAAGTTGTCACTATATGCAGTGCCAGGGTCTTCAATATATATCCAAAGAAAGGCGCTATACTAGCTGGATCAGATGCCGATATAATCATACTCAACCCAAATTCAAGCTTTGAAATAAGTGCCGGCTCACATCACTCCAGATCAGACACTAATGTCTATGATGGAAGGAGAGGGAAGGTAAGGTTTGAAGTCCCTATATGGTCCATACGTTGACTGCCAATAAGTTAAGTATATGGTTTGGGAAAGAAAAGATAGAGGATGAATCTCAATTTACTGCTTTCGTGTTTGAAAAGGCAAAAGGTCAGGGAGTTATACAAACAAGAGTGAACCATTTGAGCATTTGTGTCGGCTCTATGATTTCCCTGAGTTACCACTAAATTGCAATTCAAATAGGAGTAAATCATTCAATCTACCAAGCATTATCCTTTTGTTGATTGTTCTTTTGATGCTTTCCCTGTCTACATTGTCCAGTTATATGGAATTTCTCATTTTGGTTTCTTCAAAAATAAATGAGTGGAACTCTAGCTGTTCCTTGAGTACCACAAATATAGTACTTTTTATTTTTCCATTTTATCATTAGAACCATCACAGTTTACCATGAAACACAGTAATACAGATATTGTGACCCATTCATTCTTATAGAACAATTTAACTTAATTTTGTTATTTTTTTGTACCTTTTTCCATTTAAAGTCCTTAGACGCCTGTCCCTGTTTACCCTAAAGATCTCTCTTCTAATTTAAAATGTCTAGGTATGCTTTATACTAATTTTTGAAACATGAATTTTGTATTCCTCAGGGAAAGGTTGAAGTAACAATTGCAGGAGGAAGGATTGTTTGGAGTAATGGTGAACTGAAGGTTGCTCCTGGTTCTGGAAACTACATAGAAATGCCACCTTTCAGTTATCTTTTTGATGGAATTGATAAAGCGGATGAAAATTACATAGCTTCCCTGCGAGCTCCAGTAAAGCGATTCAGAGCCACAACATGAGTTGCAGGTTTTATCATTTGTACTATATTATATCTTTCTATTCACTTTCTGTTATTAAAAAGAACCAGTAAAGACGATTAGGCTTGATATAGTTCTAGCTCGAATAAGCTTAAAAAAGAAAAAAAAAATAATAAGAAAAAACAATCCAGATTTCTGTGATTGTATCCCACTTTGTATAGTTGTATAGAATTATGGGATTTCAGGATAATGAAACTCTTGTATTGTTTATATTATATTAAATTAAACTTCTATGTTTGTTTCTCTCCACAAGAAATAAATGCAAGACACATTCGGAAAATGCTTAATGTAAAACAATTTTATTTATAGCTCAATATTTGCAGAACTTTTGATTAAGTCTCTAATGACAAATTATTTGTCTCACTTTAGTATACCATCGAAGGCAACAAGATCCAGTCAAATATCATTAAAACGAACAGTAATCCAAAGAACTGACTTATTTCGAATATCAAGGCTTGATACAACAATTTAGGTAGGTCAGAATCTTCTTTTTCTTCTGCACAAGAAATAAGTTTCAGACATTAGAAAGAAGTGTGCCTGCACTCTATTAAAAATGTGTTGTCTTATCTGTTTGAAAGTTAGAGGATAATATATGCAGGTCTTAGTAAGACATACTTGAACATGTTATGATCCACGTGCGTTGATGAAGGGGATATGGATCAAAACATTGCTCGAATATGAAGTGAGAGGAGGATGGATCTCTTTTAGATGAATATTGACTTATGTTTTTTTATATTAAAAAATGCATTATGATGACTGATGATGATGATGATGATGATGATGATGATGATGATATATATATATATATATATATATATATAGATGTCATCAGAATATCGATTCTTACCATTACAGAGTCATCGTCATCATGGTGGTGTTTAGTAAGAAGTTCATGTTCATTTCCAAGGCTGTGGCGATTGTGTCTGTTAGCACGAGCTCGAGAAAACACCATGGAGTAATCAGTCGCTCCAGCGGCCTTGTGATCCCACCCTCCAAATTGAGGTATGGACATCATGTCATGTTTCTGGAAATGTGGATTATCAAAATGGTTAGTAGATATATATCATAAAGGCTCATAATCTAGTAACATGCTACGATAGATTCATGTCATCTTCAGATTGTATGTCTTGTGTTCTATGTGTAGTATATGCTTATATATATATATATATATATATATATATATATATATATATATATATATATATATTTTGGGATTCATTTGAATAAACAGCTCATAGAAATACTCAAGCTCGCATTGGTCAATATCCCCTTAGTCAACGCACATTGACCAATGGGGGTTGAGTATTTTTGAGCAATGATTAAATAAGAAAAATCAGAAATTGTCACTGATCAATTTCAGTAAATTGTAATGGTGATCTCAAATAAGGAACCTGCACACAACAGACAATATATTAGGTTAAAGTTGCTGGTATGCACTTCAATGTTATAATCATGTAGGGTTTGTCTCACATGAAGGACACCTAACTAGTGAAGATTTCATTAAGTTCCACAAAAAAAAACTAGTGAAGATTTCACACGATTGAGAAGGAAGTGTTTGGAACATAGACACATGCATACACACACAAATGTACATATTCATACACACACACATATATATTCATACCTATACTTCTATAATTTATATATATATATATATATATCTCGTCTGATTTAATTTTAAATTTATTATCTTTTATATTTAAATTGAGTTCCCTGTTAGAATTCAAGTCTAAGAACCTGTCCTTGCACAGTCTAAAGCGAAATCTCTTAGCAACAGAGACCAGATAACAAGAAAGCAAGCAAAAATCTAGCTCACCATTGGGATTTTTCTTCTCACTTGGGTTGGGGTTAACGGTCATAATATTTAGCGGTCATGAGGGGTAACGGTAAAATTTGTATTTAGAATTTTATGCCAAGCACGTGATTTTCAAACCGTCTATTTTGGCCCAAGATTACCACTGGAGCTACACAGGTGGCGTACACCTCTTTCCAGACCGTTAATGCAATAACTATAAATAAAGGACCACTATTTATTTATTTATTTAAGGGGTTTCCAAAAGTAAAAAATTATATTTTGTTAATCTTTATTAAACACAAAGAATCCGACAGTGTGAGAAGCTTATTTCGTTGCATTATGGCATGTTAAAAACAATGAATATTTTGGAGAACATTCTCTTTTATAAAAGAGCTCACGATTTATATAATAACCCTAGTTGTCAGAATCCCGATTCTAGTTAATAAAATATTACGATTCTGTACAATTTTATCATGATTCTATTACGTTAAAATAATGGTTGGACGGTTAAACCGTTCATATGAAATGCCCAAATGCTTAATAATTTAGTCCAATATCCCAATATATGATCTAAATTTATGAGAAAATATTTAAAGGTCCAATGTATTAGAAAATTTTAAATTTTTTAATATAATTTAGACTTTTAAATTAAATATTTAATATATATTTTTAAAAATAATACTTTTAGATAGAATCTTACGATTCTGATTCTACGGACTCCAAAATGATTATATCTAAACTCCCGATTCTGACGGCCTTAATAACTTGCAATTGCATCCAATATGATCTATTAGTTAAACGAAAAAATAACGAGGAAACTGAAAAATGAGAAATTAAGAATGTAAAATCCATGAGCAAAAAGTGATAATAAATGAATGATCTGACTGCAATATAACAAACAATATAAATTTTCTTCACATTTTTTTTCTTCCTGTACCTGATATAGCAAAATATTAATGGGGACAGAAATAACATAAACATGTAAAATGGAGCAGAGCAGATCAGATTAAATTAACCAACTTCCATGCCATACCAATTCTTATTAAAAATCAAACTCACAAATCCGATGTCCTTATTTTGGGCTAATTTATATATATATATATATATGACTAATATTTTCTACCCAGAAAGCTGCAATTCGTATTAAACTCCAATATAGCTTTTAGCAAAGTGCTAGAACATTTGTATATAAATGAGAAAAGAGAGACAGATATAAAATGTTATCATTCATTGTATTGAATTTGGGTAGACTTACCTCCTGGTGTTGGTTGAGAGGAGAGAAGGAGAAGAGAATAGAATAAATTTGAATTTTGTGGAGAGTTATTATGAATTTCCTCATTTATTTCACTCTATATTATAGGAGAATCTTACAGTAATTTGACACATGGTAGGTGGCCATGATCTATTTTCCGTTAGAAATTCTTTGGTGAAAATGAGAGCTTTGTTAATTAAAAATTAGTGTGTAGCTAAATTTAGATTATTCTACTTTAATTTTGATTTAATTGAATATGGAGGAAAGGAGAAATTTTCAGACGTTTGTGAATCATTCGAGCAAATCTAGTAGGAGTTGCTAAAATGGGATCTAATAGTTATAATAGGCCTTAATGATCCAACGGTAATTTAATTACCTATTAATCTAATGATCCAACGGTAATCTAATTACCTATTAATCATATTTAGAACGGAAACAAAATAGAAATTTGAAATGTAGTTTTGTCGATTACTTGGATTTAGTTTGGAATTCTTTCGTTTCTAGCTGTGCTATGCATGGTTTGTGATGGTGGCATCAAGTTTGATCGCAGTTGCGGTAATAATGCAACAAACTCGGAGTGATGCATAACGATACCGATAATTTTCAAAAATATTATAAATCGAACTATACGTAATAGGACAATATGATGAATTATGGTCCTAAGTGGATGTGACAATTATTCAATACAAATTATTATTATGTTTATGGTTTAAGTGGATGGATATAATGTTACAAAATATATGCAAGCACACGTATTAATTGGTCTTATGATATGAAACAGGCCTTCAGAAAGCTTGAAAAGTTAGAAATTCAGAATTCAAAATTGGTTTTTTTTGTTGTTGTTTTAGATACATATATATATATATTTTTTTTTTAAAAATAAGAGCAATATCTGCATTAGGCGATATGAAAACGAATTTTTTTAACTACATGATGTGACTCCACAAAGATTTGACATATATTCTAATATTTTAAATATATTACCCTAAATATCTTTTATTTTTTATTTTTTATTTTTAAATAAGAGCAATGTTTGCATTAGGCCATAACAGAAAGAATTTTTTTTACTACATGATATGACTCCACAAAAAATTTGACATGTACCCTAATATTTTAAATATACTACCCTAAATATCCTTTTAAAATTTTAAAAATTATTTGATTTAGGATCATAAAAGATATGTGAAACACGAAAATGATCTTTTATTTATCGGTGAGTTAAAAAATTCATGCTTATCAATCACAATGACACGTGGATGTGACTTCTTAGTTATTTATTTATTTTTTGATGTTAATTGCTTTATTTATGTCAATTACATTCAATGGTCAATATATTTGGAGTGAAAGAATTTCTTATTCACCAGTGAGTAAAAAATCATTTATCATATTCGACATAAAAAATATTTTTGAATCTTAAGGACAAGTGTTTTTTACTGGACCATATCACATATTGAAGGGAACTCTTTCTTATACGGTCTGAGACAATTATTGTCATTGAAACGTTAATTATTGAGAAAAGGCCAAAAATAAGACCTCAGTTACTACTCTCGGTACTTTAAAAGAGTTAATACTTGGGTCTTCACGAGGAATCCCGAGGGAGGATGGAAATTCATCTTTTCCAAGGAGAATACTTGAATTTTTCTGAGAGAGCCCAAGGGAAGATGAAAATTCATCTATTTCAATGATGTGGCTTAGTACAATCTAGATATGTGAACATAAAATTTATAAAAAGAGGAATTGATTTAAATTTCATTTTAAAATTTTTTTAGCCATATGTTTAAATTGTATTAGATCACATTAGTAGGAATGATAACATCCAAGTATTGTTCTTTTAAAAACACCTTAAATTAAAATACGGGTCTGTTTATTAACAATTATTACTTCTTACTTTCACTTTCTCTAAAAGTAAAATCATGATTTTATTTTTTAATTGCAAAATAAGAAGAAAAATCGTGTTTAGTAACTACAACTTTTATTTATTTATTATTATATAAAATTAAAACCAGGACACGCAAAGGATGTTTAATAAAGTTTTGTGTTTTATTGAAAACTAAATTAGAAATTTTAAACAAAATTAGAACAACGTAAAATTCGATAATAAAGAATAAAAATTTATTTTATATCCCCCCCCCCCCCCCAACTTTACCCAAAAATACCCCTTTGAACTTTAAAAGTGGGCATTTTTTCCCTTCACTTAATTGTGTATTTACTCATTTACCCTTTTAATATTTTTCTCATTTCACTCATTTATGTATTTATTCATTTATCCTTAGTAATAATTAAACAAAAACTTAAAAAAGCTACACTAATTTTTTTTGAGAAGTAAATTAAATTAATTTAATTATTTGCAATATTTTTTTATTTTTATTCTATATTTTAACTCCAATCTTGTTTTATTTATTTTATTTTATTATAATATTTTAATATTTTATATGTTATGTTTTAAATTTTACTTAATTAACACTTACAATTCAATTGTAATAAGCCTAATTGTATTCAAACTCCATCACTAAAACCTAATACTAATTTGGATTATATTAAATACAAATAAGTTTTAAATTTAATAAATACAATTAGTCTTATTAAATACTAATTTTAATTTTAGGTTATAAATATAATTAGTCTTATTATAATTGAATTGTATTAATAGATTTTTAGTAAAATCTAAAACGTAACATATAAAATATACAATTCCAAAAACTAAAATAAGTAAAACAAGTTTGAAGTTAAAGTATAATATGAAAATAAATAAATAAATATATATATATGTATAATAAGAATTATAATTAAATAATTAATTTAATTTTACTTCTAAAAAAAATAGTTTAGTTTTTCTTAAGTTTTTGTTTAATTATTACTAAGGATAAATGAATAAATACATAACTGAGTGAAATGAGAAAAATATTAAAAGGGTAAATGAGTAAATGCACAATTGAGTGAATGGAGCAAAGTGTTCACTTTTAAAGTTCAGGGTAAAATTTGCTTACTTTTAAAGTTCAAGGGGTATTGTGCTCACTTGGGGAAAGTTCCACCGGGGGGTGTTTGTACTTTTGCTTTTCTTATATACTAAATTACGTTTCCAAAACAAAAAATAAAATAAAATTATCAGCGATTATAAATCACGTTTCCATAGTTATACCTAGTTAATCGTAGGTAAGAAACTGAGGGTCTGCTGCTTGGTTTGTATTTCTGAAAATTGTTCTAGAGAATTCGAAAAACAGAAAATACTTTTCTGAGAATAATAAAAAAAGTTCTTTGAAAAACATACATTATTATAACTGAGTTCACTGATTTTTTTTCTTTCTAAAAATCTGAATCAAGTAGATATTTTATACAGTTTTTTGATTTTCAACTTTTTTTTAAAAAATAAACTGTTTTCATAAATATAAACCAAGTCGGAGTTTCTCTATGTTTGTCTTCTTGATTTCAAGAGATTCTTTAACCAGAAAGAATTCGGTTCAGCTGTTCCCTGATGGTTTGCTAACCCACAATTTGATTAAAGGAAATGGAAGAGTGACGTTTTGAACGGAACAATCTTGATAAAATGAAGGGAACGTTGAAGAACGTTCTATATAATAATACTCACAAAATTAACAAATTATTTTTTTCTTCAAATTCATTGAATCACAAATCTTGAGAAAAATTGTACAGTTCACATAAGCTTAAATCATCTATGAGAAATATACAAATTCATTCTGAAAAAACACACACACACACATATATATATATATATATACAAATCCACAAGGAGACATAGAGAGAGATCAAACTCATGTCTCAATCATTACATGAACAACACATCTTGGACCTTAAAGATGAGCATTGTGTATACCACAAACAAGTACGAATTCTTGAACTAATCAGATAACACAAAACCCTCAATGGCTTGGTTACTTGACACCACCGAAAAAAAATGAAGAATAAATCCAAAAAGAAAATATTACAAGCAATTCTACCATTTTTCACTGAATGAATGATGACGCGCGACTAATTGTATGTCATCAAAATTAATGTTCATCAAGTTTCAATCGGAAATTGATAATAAATAAAACGAAAAAAGTCGCAAGAAACTTCAACCAATATCTATGTTCTTTAAGAAGATGCAAAATCATCAAACATCATTCAAGAATAACCAAAATTAAAAAGAAATTATTCCACAACACAACAACAATCAATATAAATAAAAAATTCAAAAATAACACAACAAGAAATTAATTCAAAACTAACACAACAAGAAATTATTACACACAACCAACAATCATTATAAGAACGAAAACAAAGAAAGAAACAAAAACTGAAATAGGGTGACGCTTGTAAGGCTTTGCCTTTTTTCCTTTTAATATTATGTTAACTTTCAAAAAATATATATATATATATATATATATAGATAGATAGAATCAAGAAGATATAAGAAATTATTTAACGAAAAAAAAGAAGAAGATATAAGAATTTAGATTGCCAAATTAATTCCTAGGCAACTTTCTCAGCAAACAAACAAGAACGGGTCAAAACATGCAATAACAACAAAACCAAAGGTAAAAACGACCTCAGGATCCAAGATTGCAAGTCAGAATTAAACCATGTGTTTTTCACTTAATTAAACAAAACATCCATCCATAATCACATGTATCAAGATTTAAGATGGGAATATTTTCTAAACAAACAAACAAAGTAGTTTAGGAAGATGCATGAAAGATTCAACATAGATGGGACAGAAACTTTTACCTGATTTTGAAGGGAGAGATTGGTGTTGATGTATATATATACATTATATATCGATATGTGTGTTTGCGTATATAACATGTATAGACAGAGAGAGAGCGTCCCTATAACACATATATACACACACACAAACAGACACAAATAGAGGTATATTTTGTATATTCGCTGGAGAGCCATGATCGAGAACTCAATAGTACGGTGATTCGAAGGTTATAGCCCAAGTTGAAGGCAAGTTTCTCTCCTACTTATACACCTATTAAGCGTAGAGTTCAAGCAACTTTCTAGCTTAGGGTTCAACCAACTTTCTCTCCTATATACTCCCTCGGTCCTATATTAGTGGTTGAATTTCACAATTTTATTCGTTTTAAATTAATTATCCAGTTTCGAATTCTAACACAATATAATTTTATATTTTTCCAAATTACCCCCTAATTCCTTTCCAAATTACCCCCTAATTCCAAAAGTAATGGATCCCACTAAAAAAACAACACTTGAATAACTTGTCCTTATCTTAAGGATAGAAATGAAAACAGAAAAAATCTAATAAAAAATTGACAAGTCCAATTTGGACAAGCATTTCCGGACAGAGGTAATATATATTTATAAATTATACACCTATTCGGCTACAGACACACACACGCGAAAGACATCGCCCCTTTTCTCCATTCTTTAGGAGTTACGAGTCATTGACATATAGGGGTGCACACGGTTCGGTTCCTTAAAATTTGGAACCGGAACCGAACCGTTCCAATAAGGAACCGAATCGGAACCGAACCAAAAATTTCGGTTCCGGTTCCGGTTCCTAATATCACATTCAGGAAAAAAAAAATCAAAATGAAATATAAATTATAAATACAAACGACTGTTATAAATCCAACCGAATAAAGTATTTCAAATTTTTACTACTACAAACACAAAACAAATGCATATTTAGTGGAATAGTACTATTTCAATATTACATCGCTGTTGCATTTCAAAGTTACAAAACCAAAAAAATTCTTGGGTCGGTGGTCGATAGACCTGGTAAGGCAGAATCCGGCTTCAAATCCTAACGGGCCGCATGTCGAGTCGTTGACATATAATATAATCTGCATTAGATATAAATAAATAACCATTTAGCATAATTGATAAAAAAACATTCTCTTATATAACAATGGTTGACTATGCTTAAATCATTCAATTGTATAATCAAGTCTTGATCGTGTATCTATATTCTATGAGACTATAAGTTCCTCAATCCTCATTAGTCATTACAATTTGGATATGGCTGGGTCCAACAGTCTCTAATGAAGTTTGTAGTGGATTTGGCCCAAATGTGTGGCCCAACAATCCCTTCAATCAACTATGCATATATATATATATATTTTATATAAATTATATAATATACCGGTTCAGTTTCGGTTCCGGTTCCGGTTCCGGTTTGATTCTTGAAACCCAAGAACCGGAATCGAACCATAAAAATCGGTTCTCAAATTATGGGAACCGGAACTGAACCGTAAGCCATAAGAACCAAACCGAACCGCCGGTTCTCGGTTCCGTTCCGGTTCCCCGGTTCTTTTGTGCACCCCTACTGACATATATCCACTATTTATCACCTATATGTATATATATGCTGATTTTCAAAAAAAAAAAAAAAAAAAAAGAAAAGAAGAAGAAGAATGGCGGTTTGTCTCTATTATGAGAATCTTCAAATCTCACATAATGTTATTTTTTAGTTTGTGTACAGTCAGATGAATCCATGTCTTAAAATTAAAATTTAAAATCTATTACTCCCTCCGTCCCACAATGCTGGTCCGATTTGAACTTTTTAACATTTTATGAAATGAAGTTGACTAATGTGTAATTTCTAATTTTGCCCTTAATAATATGATATTATGGTGGAATTCGGTATTTGTTTGAAGTTAGTGCAAGAATGGTAGTTGGAGAAAGTAAGATGTTAAATTGCATTGGAATTCGAGACTGAACAAGTAATTTGTGATAAGTAAAATTACAATAGTGGATAACTAATATGAGACAGAGGTAGTATAATCTTACGCTAATTTAATATTTATAAATTTTCATTTTTATTGTAAGAACACTAAATGTTGTGCTCCAATTATCTTTTAAATTGAACTATAATTTTGTATGCTCATTGGTCATTTTTTTAAAATTTATTTAGAGATCGGTTCTACTAGTCTTATTTTATATTTACATTTTCACTCCTTCTTGTTAATGCAAATTACACTTTTATCTCTATTGCTTCATTAATTACACTTTCACCCCTCAACCAAATTTTGAGATGTGAAATGACTAAAGTACCCGTAAATGTGTGTGAGGATCTATTTGCCCATCCATAAAGATGTGAAAAGACCATCCTACCCTCCTTCTATATGTGTATATATATTTCAAAAAAAAAAAATATATTTCAAAAAATATATATATATATATATTTTTTCCCCAAAAAAAGAAAAAATATTTATTTTTCCAGAAATGTATATTTTCCCCAAAATATATATATTTATTTTCTCGAAATATGTATTTTTTTCCCAAAATATTTTTTTTGAAAATTTGTTTTCGGGAAAAAATATATATTTCGTATTTTTTTTTCAAAAAATATATAAAAAATATATTTGTACCCTAAATATATATATTCCCGAAATATATATATATTTTCTGAAATATATATACACATATAAAATGAGGGTAGATTAGTCTTTTCACATCTTTATGGATGGACAAATAGGTCCTCACACACATTTAGGGGTACTTTAGTCATTTTACATTTCAAAATTTGGTTGAGGGGGTGAAAGTATAATTAACAAAATACGAGGGGGTAAAAGTGTAATTTACATTAACAAGAGAGAATGAAAATATAATTTACCCAACATAACATAAGACTAATAGGAACAATCTCTAATAAGTTTTTAAAAAGGGACCAATGTCAAAATACATACAAAATTATAGGACTTAACTAAAAAAATCCATAATATATTCAGTAGCAAAAGAATCGAAAATCTAATATATTCAAATGATTTTAGTTAATCATATATTAATCGTATAGTTTAGTTAATAGCACTTGTTGAATTATTCTTTTAAAGTAGATTCTCGCTAATATACTCTTTTTTTACTTTTTATATATAGGTGTAGGGGTAAATATAAGAAATTAATCCAACATAACATAAGACTAATAGGAACAATCTCTAATAAGTTTTTAAAAAGGGACCAATGTCAAAATACATACAAAATTATAGGACTTAACTAAAAAAATCCATAATATATTCAGTAGCAAAAGAATCGAAAATCTAATATATTCAAATGATTTTAGTTAATCATATATTAATCGTATAGTTTAGTTAATAGCACTTGTTGAATTATTCTTTTAAAGTAGATTCTCGCTAATATACTCTTTTTTTACTTTTTATATATAGGTGTAGGGGTAAATATAAGAAATTAATCCCCCCCCCCCCCCCATTAATTTTGTGGCCCAAGAATTTATTTAAAAACCTGAATTAAATGAAATACATTTTTATGGCCTAATTAAGAATTATCAATTTATATAAAAAAAATCTTTAAAATTCTCGTGTAGGTGTGAGCATGACAACATTATTTACCACTCAAATTTTGTATTCTCATTATTCAATGTTATTCCAACTTAAATTGCTTATCTTTAAAAATTAAAGTTTTATGATATTATACACACATACAATAATTACTTAGTGATTATTACTAATTAATTTTTATTATCTATAAAATTATGACAGTACATACTCACAATTTTGCTTTAGTCATTGAACGGGGTTATGAATAATCATTACTAGTGGCATTAACATAGACACATTATTGTTTTGGGTGTGAATTTACTTAATTCTCAATAGTTGTCTTAAGTACAATTCAAATGGCGCATTATAGTTCATTCAAACTTAAAAATAATATTTACCGAAAAATAAACTTAAAAACTAATTATTTTAATTTTATATAATTCTTACAAATTATTTAAGTATCATTATTAAAAGAGATTGTTTGTATTTTAATTAATTCTATAAAAGATGATCCTTAATCTTCAAAAAATCGCCGAGCTTAATTTTTCTGTAACTATTGTGTTATTTGAGTTCAATTTTTGTAGTAGCTATTATGTTTTGGTCTCTCTCTTCTTCTTTTTCCCCCTTTTTATAATGATTAATATAGATAATGTTTACTAATGACCTTGTGGTCTAATGGTATTTTCATTCCTCCTCAAATTGAGAGAGGTCTAGAGTTTGAAGTAAATACACCAAAGCTTAGCTAAGTATTTTTTTATATACATCTACTCAATACTTGAATTTTTTTATTTCGGCTTCCCCGACCTTCAAATCCTGGCTCCGCCCCTGGGTGCGGTTATGGGTGGCTACCCTCCCCCACCCCCGCAATCGTTGAGAAAACTCCACCCGTCCCCGCCCCAGTCCAATACCAGCTAAATGGGGTGGGAAGTCATCCCATCCCTGTTCCCGTTAGATTTTTAAAACCCACGGGTGCTCGCAGTTACCCATTAATAATTGATTATTTTTTAAAGTATGACATTGTTAATTAAACAATTTGGCAAAATTATATACTTAAAATACCAAATTCAAATTAAACTATCCAAATTTCAATACATTCCAAAGAGAAGTATTTGTTATAAGAGTACAACTCACTTATTTTTTCTAACTCTGCAAACTTTTTTTCCCTCTGACGGGGGCGTCTGGACGTGGGAGCAAGGACTAGGGCTGCACACAAAACCGAAACAACCGAAGAACCGAATGAGACCAAACCGAAACCGGCGGTTTGGTTTGGTTTTAAGGTTGTTCGGTTCGGTTCCGGTCCGTTTCTATTAGATAAATAATGTATAATTTTAAAATTTTAAAATGATATGTATAAATGTATCACTGATTCACTAATATAAGTAACATGTGAATGACACTTTTGGGCCAAGACTCCTAGTAGCTTGGGCTTTAATTATGAAAACCCCATATATTTTCCTCATTATTTGTTGACCTTTGGTCCATTTCTATTTTATAATAATTTTGATTCTTAACCTAGTGATATCAATGTATCAGGCGCCTCCCATTCTCACTACCTTTCCCATTCTCATTAATTGCACGCACCATACCCCTTCTCACTACTTCTCAAAGCAGATCCGGTTCATTGGTTTGCTTTGCCTGATATTTCTCTCTCTCTCTCTCTCTCTCTCTCTCTTTTTCTCTATATATATATCTATCTCTCTATTTTATGTTTTTTGAAAGTAATAATAGGAACCGGAACCGAACCGAAAAAACTGGTTTGGTTTGGTTCGGTTCCTTGTATTAATGGTTCGGTTCCGGTTCTCATTTTTAAGGAACTGGAAATAATGGTTCGGTTCCGGTTTTGGTCAAAACCGAGACCGAACCGGACCGTGTGTAGCCCTAGCTAGGACCCCAATATTGTTCGTTTAAAACCACAGTAAATTGAAATATAGGTCTGTCTATTGACTATTATTGCTTCTTACTTTAACTTTCTCTATACGTAAAATCATGATTTTATTTTCTATTTTCAAACTAAAAAGTAAAATCATGTTTAGTAAATATAAATTATTTTTATAAAATTAAAACCAAGAAACAAAAAGGATGTTTAATAAAGTTTATGTTTTATAGAAAACATAATTGAATTTTTTTTTTTAAAAAATATTACAACTTAAAATTCGACAATACAGAATAACAATTTAAAAAAAATATATATATATATTTTTTAAAAAACTTATTTCAATTTTTTATATTTTGCGAGTGGATTTGTTGTGCTATGAAAGTATACACTATCAAAAGTTGAGAAATTACCATTTATATACTTTATCTTTTATTTACTACATGTGAAAATACTTTCTAGATCGAAGAAGAGAGTAATATTATTCTAATTAACATAATTTTGTTTTTGTTTTTATTTTTTGACATTTGACAAGAAAGTATAGAATGTCAAAAGTTGAGAAATTACCTATTATATACCTTATCTTCTATTTACTATATGTGAAAAATACATTCTAAAAGAGAGAGTAATATTATTCTACTTAACATAATTTTGTTATTGTTTTTGTTTTTTGACATTTGACAGCAGGAAATAGAATACAATTCCTGTTACTAAACAGACCCCATATTTTTCCAACTCTCGAGAAAGGTTAATTGATTTAATTTTTCTATAAAATTTTCCTTCACGGTTATATAGCAAGAAAATGTATTTTTATGATATTCATATTCATTCCTCTCAATTAATCAACATGATGGAAAATTGATTTGTTACGACAATCATATGAAATAAAATTTATTTATTTATTTTAAAAATTAAACTAAGGATTTCCATTAGTTAGCCAGTCATAAGTTTTTGGCGTTGAGCGGTGATAATTTATTTTTAATATAGATATGAGAATTGAATCGATACGCACAAATATAAACATTTTTAATTAACTTTAGACATTGCATCCCTGCAGTTCTTGCTTTTTACGTGTTGAGCGAGTGCTTCCACAGTTCCACCTAATCAACAAATTTACAAAATTAACAAATATATATATATATATATTTTTTTTTTTTTCTTTCTCATACACGAAGAAAGATATTACTCTCATTCCCTTCTTTCCTGTGTGAACTATTCCAAGACTATCATTAGTCAACTATCCTTCTCTTCCCTCCAACTAATTGAAAAACAAAAGTGAATAATAAAATTCCAATAAAACAAAATTAAATCAAAGAAAAGATGAGACACATTCGCGCGCAAAATGAACAATGTGAATGTTCTAAAATTCCACTAAAACTTTATAAAATCCTGACTCTAAATAACATTGGTCACAGCAAATATCAGATACTAATTTAGTTAGTTAAATATATTTATATGTAGAGAAAACAAAATAAAATAAAAAAAATTGAAAAAATAAAATAAAAAAAAGACAGGACTACTCTCCCAGGATGATACAAGCTTTAGTACAACAAAAAGGGTCCCAACTCCCAACAACTATGCTATAACTGATGAAGACAGGGTGACCTATTCTGGATTAGAAACAACAAGCCCAGTACTAGGCAGAATTCTGAATCATATGCACAATTTAAGAAACCATTCAGCAGGATGCACCATATTCTGAACAACTTATTTGAAGGGAAGTTTAGCAGCACCTCATTCCCGGGGACGGGCAAGCCAGAGAGAGCTAAGAGCTCGAAGCCTAGAGAAATAGTCGTTTATAGCGAGGAGGGCACGAGCTGATTGGCGGGTTGTAAATATTCGATGCATTTGTTGCAGTGTTTGCTGCCGTAGATTGTCAGCCTAGTATTTACGGAAAGGAGGGCATCAACACATGCTTGTTCAACAACAAAGGCAATGCCAACAGTGCATGCTACATTAGGAGGGTAGTAGTATTTATGAGAAGGAAAATGATTTTTGCACCGAAATGTTGAGTCCAGTTGTTAAGCCGAATCTATGATATGTAATAGATTGGACCCAAACTAGCACTCCTCTATATCAAGTGGACAAAGGCCTATCGGTTAAAAGAGTAGGCTTATCATTTCGGTGCAAGTATCATTGCCCTTAAAAGAACGTACCTGTCGTATGAAGCCCTCAAGTGTTCCTAGCTTCCCCATCGCCATCGCCATTTGACCCATGTAGTTTGCAACATTTTCCGATGAGCTAGAGGGGCCTATTGATCCAGCCAAAGTATCGGCCAAGGACTGGAGCAGTGCCTCCATCCCCTGAGACAGCGCATCTTCTGCCTGTTGGGATGATTGCTGCAAGTTAGTAATGCCCGCCACTTGCTGTTCGGTCAAAGGATCCAGTTGATTTCTTAGGAGCTGCAACCACGCAGAATTGAATTTTAAATGAATACAAAGTGAGTGAATGAATGAAAGAATGAAGATCTTTACCAGAATGAAATAATGAAAATAAGGTACACCAGACATGATTGTGACAATTCTATTAAGAAAAGAGAGAGAAACAAAATCCAAATTCAAGAAAATTCCACATTAACAAAATTTTAACTATTTATTTATTTAAAAATGAGGAATCGCATGTTAGTAACATGTAAACTTGTCAATTCATCACAGTATCCATAAAAATGAACTGACATAATGAGTGAGGATCACTGATGCAAGAAAGGAGCATAAAAGCCGGGAGTACAGAAATAAATTCCCAAAGAGCATGTATATCAGGCCTTGTTTTCTATTCAACTACATGCATATCTAAACAAGCAAGTACCAAATAACAAACAACTCAATATTATTATTCTTTTTATCTTTTGATGTATATTTTGGTGGATGCAGCAGCAGTGAGGTTCAAGCATAAAAATTACCCTTATTAACTTACTATCAGGCCTTGATCAGACCCATTCACGGCCCTGCACATCTAAACAAGCACATGCCAAACAACTTAATGTCTGATATTTTGAGTCTTTGATATATTTAGCAGATGCCTAAAGGATGTATAAGCATAAAAAGTCCTTCTGCAGTAGTTATAATATGACCTGAATAACCACCATGAATAGCCCTCCCAGTGAAGACCAAAATTCATACTATTGAGAACTTTTTCAGTAATAAAAGATTGGAAGGAAAACCCTCTGGATTTAGTGTGTCAGGAAACTATGGTCGACAATAGTTACTTGGTATCTAGGCAACAATGGTTGACTCAATTTTGAAAACAGATGTAAACTTTTTAGAGACAAATTATTAGGCATCTAGGAAACTAGGGTCGACTCAATCTTGAAAACAGATGTAAGTTTTTTAGCTAACTTATTTGGCAAACATCTTAAATTAATTAACTGAAACAAGTATACACAAAAATTGCAAAGATCAGCGGGAATCTATGTAGCACGGATACGGACATGGGATACGGGTACGACACGATATGGACATGGGGATACGGCAAATCAAATGACATTACAACCGGTAGTTTTGCAATCAAAAAGCCATGTTCCATTACAAGAAAGAAAGGTAGATTTTCAGCATTTTTTTTTTTTTTTAAAAAGAAAATAAAAAATTTGCCGTATCCTTGCCGTGTCCGAAATAAAAAAATTAATTTAAAAAAATCGGATACTCCTATGGAGTGTCGGACACGTGTCCGAGGCGTATCGGTACTAAACATGTGTCCGATACGACCGTGGCACCTCCGGGGAAGTATCCGTACTTTATAGGCGGGAATGTGAATTTGGGCCAAAGAGAAAATGAAGATAAAAACAACAGTGAGTAACATCAACAAACTATCGAACTTTGCAAGAACTGAAGTTGCCATATATATATTTTTTGATAGGTAAATACCCACACCCACACCCACATGAGTCCCATAGGACTCGAACCCCTAACCTCCCACACACTCACACTTTGGAGAGGAAGGTGATATCATTAGGCTACAAGGCCTTTGGTCTTCCTTTGCCATATTCATTAAACCTCTCAAAAGATTGGATTTTGATCCAAATCAAATAAATAGTCCAAATGTAATAAATAGTCGCATATGATCTGAACCCACCAGATCCACTAGCTGGATTGCTAAGAAATTGGACTTTGACTCAATCAAGTAATTCTCCTATAGAAATTACAAACGGCTGTCTAGGTTTATTTTAAATATAGATATTAACAATCTAATGGTCTCGACTATGAACACAGAACAACTAGTGTTCCGAACTTTATACATGAATCTGATTTCATCTCTCTACCACCCAAGACTTCACAGCTGCCTGCTTTCAACTGACACGGATCCGTGGCTCATCCTCTTCTCTCTCAAGCACGCGGATATAGATATGACAATCCACTCATTTTCTTAAAAGATCAATTTTGTTTGAATTCATACTTGAAGGGAAAGGATTCTTGAATTTAGACCAGCAATTGTTATATGAGGTTTGCTAGTACTCTTATTATAAGTGATTAAAATAAAGGGTGAAGATTACATGCTTTCATCAAACTTATAATAATCCTTATCCGCTGATTTGAGCTAGCTGCAGAGTTATAATTAATAATTTCAATTTGGGTGTGTTTGGTTAGCGTGAACTAGCTAGAAAAGAAAAGAAATAAAAACATTTTAATATTTTTTTAGAATTTTGGGGAAACTAACTTTCCTTACCACCTAAATTTTCTTCAAAAAATTTCACGCATAAAACACTTGAAAATTTTACTTTATTGCAAAAGCGATCCAATTTTTGAGTGAAATTACTATTGTGACCCTAGTTAGTTATTTATATAGTCTTAGATTCATTGAATTATACAACATTATCAGAAGATATTATCACTAATATCTCAATTCTCATATACATATTTTATACTTAAGACTTCTATTGGCTTTAGGATTATCTACAACTTACCAATGTTATCTAATTTTAGGCATTTCATTTCCTTATTACTCTTTTAAATAAATAATTAAAAGATATCTATTAATTTCTATGCTCGATTTTTTTATTTATTTTTTAGCAATGATACGCTCCATCACATTTACGTAAATTTTTGTAGTAGAATTAGACTTATTATTGTTATCATTTCCTTTTACTAAATTTTTATAATTTTATATATTTCTTTCATCTACACATTTATATAAAGTTTTTATTCTCTAGGTTTCCACCAAATTATTTTTATACCTTATACATGCTTATCACATATTTAAATAAGGGTAGCTTTGAAAATAAAAATCATTTTCTTTTCCATTTCATGCTACCCAAACTCCCAAAATAACATTTTCTCACATTTTTTTTCAAAATTTTTCTTCTAACCAACATCATGGAAAGTTGATTTTCCTTTCCTTTCCTTTTCTTTTCATTTTCTTTCACTTTCACTTACCATCTCATTTTTGTCTAACCAAACGGACCCTTTGAGAAATTGAACATATATTAGGTTGGAGCATGATACACACTAAATAGATTTGGTTGGTATCACCCCTGATATGAACAAAATTTAGGATGAGGAATCCCGAATACAGTACCTTTAGACTTTGCCAATCAAATAGCTTCAATTGAAGAGAAATAAAAATAAAAATAATAATAAATCATCATTTTGTGTTTTGAAGGTGCTGAGGCAATTTGAAGTTCACCCATTCCCAATCAAATATTCAATTGTGCTATATGGGAACAAACGTATCTGCAAGAAAAGGCAAATAAAGTAGAAGAGGAACGGTGTAACTCTCTCCAAGTTTTTTTCAAACAAGGAAGAGAAGATTGTGCAATAGAAGAGAAGCCAGAGAGATCGTGGAAGTAACTCCCAAGTTGCTTGCTAATGAAAAAGAGGATAGATAGAAGATAAGAAGGCTGGTGTTGGAGGAGGTAGGTGGAGTTTAAAACTCATTATTTATATTCCATGTACAAAGTTGAGCTCCATTTTCCACCAACAATAATAATGGAACCACAACACAAAAAAGATTCCTTCTATGAGTTAAAGTACTTGAAATTATATACAGTGGCATGCTATCCACTTGCAAGTCCCATTTCATATATTCTTTTCAAGACCAAGACAGGTTCAGCATATCCAAAAGACTACATTAGGAAGCATTGTTGCGAATTTAATAGTTGCACTTGACCCTATATGTCAATCCCAGGTCCAACGCAAAGCCACAGGGGACCCTTGTTTAGGAATGCAGTCCAGTAGCTATGTGGCATAATTCTGCACCACGCCACCAGGATTGCTATATCTGAAGGTCCTTAATCTGGCTAATGTGTGGGAAAAGTTCTTGTGGCTCTCGTTCCAGCTATTCTTGGAACATTGAAGAAATGTTAAGCAACCAGAACACAACAGAGTAGAAAGGTGCCATCACGGTTATGTGGTGCTGTATGCACATGCATCAGCCCTTGATTTGACAGCTGTTGCTTGTGTAGGCTCCACATAGATGACACTTTGCAGCACCACACTCAGATTTGGGCCATGTTGTCCACTTCCCTAACAGTTTAGCCCTAACAAATACATTTATTAATTCTCTTTAACGGCTGGAAGATTGGGAGACCTAACGAGGGAACAGTATAAACCATCCCGAACACCCTCTAGGGCAAGATACTGCCTTTTACAACCTTACTCCAGCACCCCATTCAGGGTGCCTTACTGTCAAGTGGACACAAGTCTATTGGGTACTACATCACTTGTCTCCACTTCCTGGACAGGCCTGAATTCCACAACGGTAGTTTTCCTTAGATATACACCTAATTGTATATTGTTGAGCAAAAAAAAAAAAAAAATCAAAGCCAAAAACAGTTGATTGAAATATCAACAATTTCGACGAGGACAACAACATTTTTTATAGATATTTCTGCATTTGTGTAAAGAGAGGGAGCATTCACTCTATGTTTTCTAGAAGTACTTATATGAAATGAATGAAACATCATACGCAGATCTCACCTTAAGCAATTCTGATGATCTGAACCCACCAAGCCATAAAAAGCACCTCTCTGCAGGTGTCTTCCACATGCCAGACAAAATATGGAAGACATCAGCTTTTGCAGCATCACCTTTTATCCTGAAAATGTCATCATAATGCGCCAAGACGCCATCTACAATGATCCGAAGTTCACCATCACCTGCATGAGAGTTGACAGCTCCTCTAAGCTCATTGATTCGTCGGTTCTGCTCTTCCAACCACCGTGCATATTCTACATCGAACACCAATGCTCCTACAAAACAATGGGGACAATAGTTTATTATACTTCTTCTGGAAAGAGAAGTTATCACTGCAAGAGACGGCTAATGTAGCAATAATGTTGGCCAAGTGATGAAACAAAACTGGGAGCATGTTATTAGGTTCTTGCTTTTGATCAGACTACGTGGACATTAGATCTGCTCCTCTGACACTTGTGGTCCAAATAAATGTAAGAAACCGAACAAAGTGCAGATAAAGAAATGCCCCTAATCTTTCCCTCGGATGTAGAATGACGATAAATAAGGCACATGTCAAGTGCATGAGAAGCATCTTACCTAATAGGATCACAAGAACATCAGATGATAATAAAAAGGTAACACATACTATATTTTTTTTGATAAGTAACACATACTATATTATGCACATTATCAATTCAAATTTATCACTATCAATCATGATTTACCAAACCAGATAATTTACATCCTAGAGAATAAATCAGGATGCCGAAAATCATCCTATTATAGCCTCGGAACTCAAGTCGATAGAAATTCTTAGTCAGCAGACTCTAGTATACAATATGGCTCTGAAGGCCATAACCTGGAAACTAGTGCTTTGCACATTTTCAAATACAGGTGCAAGGCAAGAGATCTTGCAGTCCTCATCAACTGAGGAATGAATATTTGAACCATTGCTAGTCCACATCCTCCTGACATACGACACCTGTAATAATCTGCTTCTTTGAACAGGGTAACACTATTTTAGTCTTCTCAACAATTTTCTGCCCCTGTAGCTTGTAAAAAGAACTCAATGGGAACTATGATCGCAATCTCACAACCCAGCGTAGTAGGGACAAAAAAAACTACTAATCAAAAGGTGAAGATTTACTCGTAAGTGCATGCCTTCAAGCGTGTTCTCACTAAAAGAAGGTAAGCTCGAGCTCTGATTCAAGCTCGTTCCAGTTAGCACCACAATCTAATATTCAGATTTCAAATCTTACATTTGAAATAATTATTGGGCAGTTGCAGAAACTTTTATTGAGGTTGCTAAAAGAAATTTTTTTAAGGGACTTTCAACATAACATGAAGCTAAGGAGGCATGCTGAGAATTAGCAAAACTTTGGGAGTATTTCCATTCCCAAATTGTTGTTGGAAATTAAAAAAGACAGACTGGACCACATGGGTATATGAATATGACACCCTAGATGTTCAAATAAGGGCTTTGAAATCTGACTGAATTGAGTTTTATTTACTTTTTCCCAAAACAAAAAATAAAAAATAAAAACAAAAAAGAAAGAAAGAAAGAAAAGAAAAGGAAGGAAGAGTTTAAAGTAACATCTATAGATGTTGTATTAGGTTAGTGGATAAGTTTGTAAATCTCAAAAATAAGGTAACACAGACTTGGAATTTATCATACTTGAGCTCAATTTGTGTTCAACCCAAGTTTAACTGAGCTAATCTGGAGTCACGCAGTACTCAAATCAAATGCAACGCAATTGATCCTGTCAACAATTTTGCTTTAACGTGAAAAAAAAAATCAGAGGCATTACCCAATTCTGACTCCACCACAATAGTGCCGTAGCGAGGATGACCTGAGAAAAATCTAACCTTTGGTATTTCACAAAGTAGCTACCTGAAGACTCGAACTCGTCCCAGTGGCGCTAATAGAAAAGCATCTTATTGCTGAACCAGGCAATGACCCTCTTTAAAACAGAGAAATTGTATACCACGTTTCTCACTCAAAGACATGAACTGCAATTACTATACCTAAGTGCCAGACACCATGAGAGTGACTGCAAGATATGTCACTTCAATGGAGAGATGTTTCATGAGTCAGGCACAATATACATGCTCTAACGCCGTGCCCAACAAGATTCATCTAAGAGCGTTGTTTTTGGTATTCAGTGGGTGATGCCGACCACGGTTTGCGATGTCTTGGAGTCTTGGAGAGGTGTGTCGATAGGGTGCCATGCCCGGCTTTTTTGGAGAGTGGCCCCCCTTTGCCTCTAGTGGAGTATTTGGTTGGAACACAATAGACGATGTTTTGAGAGCGTTGAGTCCTCTTTGGGAGTGATCAAGGACGTGTTTATTTCTAGTTTGTTTTGTCGGGTGGAGGGTCAAAATTGTAAATCTATAGGGAAAAAATAGAGTTCTTGGGTTCACTTGGTCCTTAGGAGCCTTATGTAAATGGGATGCACTCCCCGCTTGGGTGCTTTTTCATCTATAATATACTTACTTATCAAAAAAAAAACAAGATTCATCTGAGCAAACCACCAGTCAAAAGACTCACAAGAGGAAAAAGAATGCATATATATAGGTGTGATTTATCTGAGCAAACCATCAGTCACAATAGAAGAAATGTGGGAAATGAAACCTTAACCTAATCCTGGTGTAATTTCACAAATACCAAAAGAGAAAAAAAAAAAAAACTGATGGATGGAATGAGCATAAGAAAATCCCATATCGAAATATGAAGTTAGCCTAAAGTTTAAAACAGAATTTCCTGTACTTTTAAAATATACATAAAGTTTCTCAAGGCATAAACGATTTACTGTGGGAATGGGGAAGAAATTTGGAGGAAAGGTGATGGTAATTGAACTCTGGACCAAGCTGGGGAGCATTGCTATCAAACAAAATGGTAGAAATTAACAGCTAGTTTATTAAAGAAACGCCAGTAGAAGACAATAGTAAACATAAATATTGCAACAAGAGTGGATAGAGTAACAAACTTATTTGAGATATTGATCGATTACACACCACACAACAATTTATTAAATAGGAGCAGGTAGTTATTATTCCACATTCACTATACTGCAAAAGAACACTTCATTTCAAATTCAGATATCTCGTCCTAAACTATTACATTATAATGAGCAGTTGGTGTCAGAAGAAGATGGTAGTACCATTTCCAGTCATCGACTGAGATTGATCGCCCGCACTTGAAATGAAAATGCCCTTCAGAAAATGACAGATATATAAATTAATGAAATGTAAAAGATTAATGAATTGAAGCATGCATATTGTTGGGTAATGGGAGAGAAGAAAGTAGAAACTCATGACTAGTTAAATGGAACCTGTTGCCGAGCACGTTGAAGCTCCTGCTCAAGTTGGGTCAACTTCATTCTGCTACTCTCTAGCTGTTGGACATAAGCCTGAGAAAAGGGGAAAAGGAAGGAAAAATTTGGGTAAAAAAATATTTATTCACAAAATAAAAATCACATGAAAGAAAACTCATACGTACATGCTGAAGACCATACGTACATGCATATTGTAGCTATGATTACATATAAATACATTCCACGGCCCGTACATATATCATCATATAAATCACATGAAAGAAAACTCATGCATTGCTATAATTCCACAGCCTTAGAAGTCCATTACTTAAAGGTGTTGAACTTCCTATGAAAAGCAGACTTAAAACTTGAAAAACCTCTATTTTAGGAATAGGAAAATAATCTCTCCAAAATAAAGCAACATTCTTAGAAACTGAACTTTATGAAAACATAATTTCAGAAAGTTGCTTAATTTGATCAGGCAAGATGCAATAGAATAAAAAATTTGAAAAAGAATGATCAAACCCTCACTAATGGAACTAAGAAATTAGAATATTTTTTACAATGAATAAACATGTCTGAGATAAGGGTGGTTTGGAACTTGTTGATAAATCAATGTACCCTCTACAGCTAATTTTTGAGGAATAGGAGTGTCCTTAAAAAAAATAATCTCTCCAAGCATCCTAAATTATCATTACTCATATTGTATGTGTCATGAACCTTCAAATGTCGTGAAATATCGCACTCCAATTCAAAACTGCAACTGAGAAAAATTATTCTGGATGTCAATTCAGGTTATGTAAGTTGCAAACTGATGAAGCAATAGGAAACATAAAATGTTTGAAAATTTATCAAGTGACAGAGTTTGAATAATCAATGAAAGGGTGAAATTTGATCATCTCATGATAACAGAACCTACTTTTTTCCTTAAACGGCTCTTTCTCGCAGCCTCGCGATTTTGTGCAAGCCTCCGAAGTGTCTGCAGCAGGATAATAAAACAAAAACACTGAGACATTAATCATGTTAAATCGGCTGATGTCATAAAGTAATTTCAATCCTTAAACCTTTTGATCTCTTGACTTGTCACTGGCATCAGAACCAACAATTTGCAGAGCGAGATCACTCTGAAACTGTGAACATGAAAACGGAACACAATCAGTACGATATCAAGAAGCTTTTTAATAGGTAGTCTGAACATCAGGAAAGAAAGGAAAAGGCAAGTTCAATATAAAGGGTCCAAACTTTGGCAAAGACAAAAAAAGACATCTACATACAAGGCCAAAAATAAAGGTGCATGCAAAACTTCGAGTATCAATGGAAATCAAGGGAAAACAAATTATATACAGAAGTTGCAACTAAAACTGAAAAGAAGCTCTAGAGACATCACCTTATCTTCAGTGTCTCCATCGGTTGAAGTATCGGTCCTAGGACTAACATCTGTCATCATGAATTTTCCCCAGTTCTGTCAATGGCCACTTGAGATTGAAATCAGATTTAATTGCTGATTCTGTTGTGAGGCCCTCACAGTCCAGTCCTAACTGCAGATTGATTTGTGCTAGAAGAAGTTGCTAATGACTCTGGAAATAAATTGAGCTAAAAAATCTAAGTATTAACTACTGGAAGTAATAATTTTCGAATTCTGAGTCAAAAGGATGTAAGCCAGTGTGTGAAGAAAAAACAAATAAGTGTACCTAATCAAGAGGCAAAATAAACTTTCCCCAGGAGATGGCCATTAGAAATTGAAACCAGATTTGGTTGCCGATTCCTGCAATGCATGCAAACCAGTCTTAGCTGCCGACAACTTTAACTTCAGGAATTTTTTACTTTAAAAAAGGGAGAGAGAAAAAATTGGGACTGAAGCTCTGCATATTTTCAGAATTGAATTCATAACTAAAAGCTTTAAGTAGCTAAATTGATAGACCCAAGAATTTAAGGGTAAACTATTACTTTAGATTAAATGTAAAAGCCAACTTTCAAGTATGTAGCACACTCTGTATTTTAGGTCACATTTGGCAACCCTTATTGTTTCCTGTTGGGGGTTGTGTACTGTACCGAAGCAAAACAGCACAACACATTTGCATCGATTGTTGCCATTTGAATACTACCGTACTTGTTGCAGAAAAGAGGCCAAAATCGGAAACAACCCTCCCCCCCCCCCCCCCCCCCCCCCCCAAAAAAAAAAAAGAATAAAAAACATCAACTCTAGTTGGCCTTTTTGAACTAGCCATTTTGTTGTCAATTTTGCAACAGTTTTTTTATCCAACACGTTTCCATGTTTCTGCCGCCAAAAATTTTGAAAGAAATTTTAAGTTACCAAACATGTTTCCAATTTGTCTACTAACAAAATGTTGTTTCTGAGTCGAATGAAAACAACAGCGCAAAATGGGAACTGTTGCCAGACGAACTATAGGTGATTGTTCTCTTTGGCTTAAAATTCAGACTAAATTGAGCTGAATTTCCTTTTAAGTGATAAGTGATTGTCTGTTCCAGAAGCATTTCGATTGATGATTTTACTGAAGAATTTCAAGTCTATTCTTTAGCAACACTGAAGTTGCAGACTGACTCCGAAATGACAAAAACAGAAATAACATAAGCATTAACAGAAGGAAGCAATGGAATAATGATCTGTACTTTTCCACAAGTAATTTTTTGCTAAAAGTAGGGTACAAGAATGATCATGTCCTCAATGAAGGTTAACAGCAGAGAGACCTTGCCACTAATTGTCCCTGAAATTGCTCCAAAGGGGCACCTTCGATATTACATATAATACGAAGATTCCTGTTCATAGTTGGACATTATACACAGCTTTTATATTTTGATAGATACCCATATAAAGATCTTGTCTCCCCTTGCAATCCTTTGGAGCCTTTCAAAAGTCAACAAAGCCATCACTTTGCACTTTTTATTACAGTCCAAGCTACGAGCAAGAATGGAGAGAGCGTACACAACTAGGTGAGAATTTGACTTGCCATAGCCCACCTTAAAGTACCCGATTATGGCACAACTTGAGAATATATGGTTTACTTGTCATACCAGTTTGAGATATGTGAATATGGCACAACCAACTGGTATAAGGGGTCCAGGGCCATCTCAATGAAATTGGAGGCATTAGGCAAAAATTAAAAAAGGGGCTTGTTGTATATATTATATTATTTCGTATTAACACTTATTTGAAAACCATCATTCTCGCTTTTTCAGATGCAAAATTACTAATCAGATTATTGTATTCAAGCATAGATAAAAAAAAATTCAATAAATAATAAATTCAATCCATTTAATAATTTTTTTTAAGTTTTTCATATCCAGATTCATATTTCATAGTCGATATAATCAAGCATATGAATAAAATTAATAGCAAATAAAAAATAAAACAAAGAACTCTAGAATAAAAAAATTAACAAACTAAAAAATAAAATAAATTATAAAACAATAAAACCTGATTTCGTAATACAATGTCCAAAGCTCCCAAGTTGCATTCAAGAGAGTTAGATAAAGTGAACTTTATAATTTTACTGAATAGCGACTTCAATGAAGAAGAGAGATTGTAAACCAAGAATAAGAGAAAGAATATTATATAAAAGAGATACGTTTAAAAAAAGTCAAAGATAATTATAAATAGAAAGTTATAATATTGAATTATGATAGAAATATTTTATAAACACTAGTTTTGTTATTCGATGAAATCTTACAAAAAAGGGAAATATATACAATATATTAAGAGAAATAATTACGGCACCCAAAATTTTGGGGCTTTCCTATTAGGCGGGGCCTTAGGCAGCTGCCTAAATTGACTTACTATTGAGACGGCCCGATAAGGGGTTCTAGCTAGGGCTGCAGATGGATCAAGCCAATCCAAGCTTTAGATTGTTTGGGTCTGGCTCACCATAGTCATAGAGGTATTTGAGCTTAGCTCATGTTTGAATGAGCTTGGCCTAACCAATCTCAGGTTCCACTTGCCAAAGTTAAATGGAGTTCTGGTGTAGCTCGGCTTAGCTCAAGCTCAAGGTCATTCCAATCCCTCTCAAGCTATACATATGCATACATAAATATCACCAAAATAAAATATGTATGGACCATAATTGGAGAGAGAGAGAGAGATTTCATGCGGCTAAGATTGATATCTTTAACCTTACAATAGGGCTTCATTTATTCTTATAGCCCCTAGATTGCTTCAAATCCGACAGTCTAAATGAACAACTTAAAGTCTAACAACATGTGGACTATAACAAGATACACACCTTATTTGGCTTTTAAACCTATGAGATTGAAGTGAGATTCGCACTCTGGATAATCTTAGAAGGAGAAATTTGATATAGCCTTCACATGAATTGATGCACTCAACAAACTCTTCCCTCGCCTTCCTCACCCCCATCTACAACCCCGGTCCATCAGAAACCCAATTTCCTTCAAAACCCAACCACCCTTTTCGACCCCTATCACTCGCAAACTATCCTCTCACCCCAATTTTCCCACCCATATATAACAAACAATAATAGTTGAACATTATGCTGTGTATTGAGTTCCAAACCAAACATCAGAAATGAAACAAAATTCAGTTGTTATAATCCATTAGAGCATCTAAATAAAAGAAAACAAAGCATATAGGGCTAATTCTGTAGGAGAAAAGAAAAGGGCACTGCAGATATACACACAGATATGTACATATACGTGCCAATAAATATATAACCCACAACAATTATTGAGCATTAGTTTGCAAGAGATCAGACTTTTAGTACTGTTTCCATATAATCTTCCATCATACCGAGTTCAAAAACAAACATCAGAAAGGAAACAAAATCCAGTTGGTATAATCCATTTAAGAATCTAAATAAAAGAACAACTCATATAGGGAAAACCAACTGCAGATGCACATATAGCGCACAACAAATTTTGAGCATTAGTTTTCCAAAGATCAGAACTTCTTATACTGTTTCCGTATGAATTTCAGTGTATGAGTTCCAATTTTCAAAACAAACATCAGAAATGAAAACAAAAACAGTTGTTATAATCCATATCAGAATCTAAACAAAGAGAACAAAGCATAGAGTGCAGAAGAAAAGAAAAACCCACTGCAGATATAGCCCCCCGCCCGCCACCCCCCCCCCCCCCCCCCCCCCACACACACACACACATATATATAACACAACAAAAGTTGAACATTAGTTTGCCAAAGATCAGAACTTCATACAGCTTCGATATAATATTTCAGCGTATCGACTTCCAAAATAAAAATCAGAATTGAAACAAAACCCACTTGTTATAATCCATTTGAGCATCTAAATAAAGGAGAACAAAGCATATAGGGCAAAATTTCCATAAGAAAACAAAAACCCACTTCAGGCACACACACACACAAATATATATATATATGGATATAGCAACTGAAATCTACCGAACTTACAGAAAAGGAGAGAAGTTCGGCATCACAGCCACCAGTGGCTTAGCATCTTCTGAACCAACAAAGCTTGTGTACTGGTACTAGAACCCAATAATCAGAAATCACCGCCACAAAAATAGAGTTCACCAAACACGGACTTACCAGAAAACCCCTCAATTCACAAAGGACCCAGATACTGGAATTGGCTAAAAGTGATGTGATTTTTGGGTTCTTCAGAAGCTCTTCAAGATCAACATCGCCAATTTTGACTTTTGGTACATGTATATATAGTACGGTGTATCTTTTAGGTTTTTATACAGTGCGTACAGTTATATAATCAATCTTTTATTTTTTATTTTTTTCTTTCTAAAATTGATTAATTATTAAATTTTTGTTCTTGGTTTGGTAGTTGGTAGTAGCAAATGGTCAAATTAGCAACGACTTTTGTCAGATCAAGTGTTGTGATACCATTTTTTTGACTTTGCCCGTAGCTATTTTATACAATTATATTATATATATATATATGTATAATAAGTATAGCTATAGTTTAGTTTTATCTAAAATAAGATTGGTGTATTTATTTCTATATGGATTAAAGTGTCAAGTGATCAATAAATTTTGTTCATGAAATGAATTGACTGAAGAAGTTTATACGATGCTGTAACAAGCAATCAAATTTCTGGAAAACTGTCAAAGCAAACTATCATGCCAACAAATCTTCACTTGAGCTATTAAATCTCATTTTCGAACTTGAACTCTATTTATGATATATCATTGCTATTTATCCGCTCTTTTCTTTCTTATTTCATAGTATTGATTTACGCGGAGCGTATTGTGTATGGATGTCTCAAATGATCAAAATCTTATAAAAAGAGACATATTTCACTTTTTTATTATTCTTTTTGGATATTTTTTTCTCTCAATTTCGTTTCTGTTTGATATATATATGTAGGGTGCTTGAAAAGGAACACTATGGATACAGATGCATGAATTTTCATTTGGGGAGTTAATTATACTAATAATTTAAAAATAAAATTTAACTATATAAGAATAATAATGTTTCTATATTTATAATATAATTCTCAATGTATATTGTAAATACGGAACAAAAATCTATAAACAAGTTCTTTTTCATAATTCCGTTACGTTGTAAGACAATAAAAATAAGGAAAAAGAAAATAAAAACATGTTATATTTTTTTGAACTGAGGTTTCTCTATCAATTATGACAATTACAAACTTATTATTATTAATTTAATTTAGAAAAATAATATAAAACTTATTTATAAAAAACCTTTTATAAATTTTAAAAAAATAATTAATTCAAGTAATATCATGTGGTCCTTACCAATCACAACAAGTTGTGTAATTATAATATAGAAGATATCTTTTAATGATTTAATCCTTGTCTTAGTATAGCTTGTACAATTTGCATGTAAAATACACCCAACTATTCTAAAAATTTAAATTATTAGAGAGGGTATAACTTTAATATTTAATCATCCAACGGTACAATTAGTTATATATGATTACAGAGTCTCAAACTATTGCTATATTATATATTTTTTCACCTTTTTGGATCTCCCCACCTATTTGCTTAAATATCCCACTCCTTGGTTAAAAAATGATAAACATCCAGAAACCAAATTCATTCATTTAGTCCCCCAGATAGGATACATATTTTTTTTTAAAACCAATAAAAATAAAAATATTATTATTAATAATAATAGATACATATTGTTCCATGTAGTTGGCATATATCCTTTTACACCCCATATTATTCCTCATTAGTCCAAGTAACAAATTTTAGTATAAATACCATTTATTTGTTCTTTAGGAAATTTGAGGCCTTTTAAAGTTCAAAAACAAGAAACTAATTAGAACAAGCAAACAAGACCTTAGTAGTTTGGTTTCAGCCAGTTCACAAAACATCAAATTAGGCATATCTATTTCTAATATGGAGAATATAGATACATTAAAGGACCCTCCATTGCTTCCTAAGCATTATCAAGTAAGTCATACAGATTACAATGTTCACAAATGGGAAAGAATGAATTCAGTTCCTATCAAACCTTACAGCCCTGAAACAAATATATATTCTTGCTCAAATTTTTTTTTTTTTTTCTGTCCATAACCACCACCCCCAGGGATTCTTAATGTACATGAGCATCTTTAAATCTTTCAATTCACGATATTCGATTATACGTAGTAAGTGTTAGCCTCTCCATCATTACGCAGATAATGATTTCGACTCCTCTTCTTCACATCATTACAAATTTAAAGACACATCACGCCGCTTCTTGGGGTTTTGCCTTGCTTCTGGATTGCCCTTTCTCATCATCGCCACAAATTCATCGTAGTCCACCCGACCATCCTGCATTTATTCAAACCATATATATGCATTGTCAAATTCATCTGTATATAAGTAATGTGTGTCAAATATATCCATATTAAATCAGTATTAGCCCATTACATTTTCCTTGCACCTAAGTGCAATTTCATACTCGGAAAATAAGTAATGGCTATACTCCATTCAATGAAATGACTGAGAAATTGTTCTTAAGGTTGAGTTTTATGATCATTGGACCTATCTACAATACGAATAGGAGTGTAAGATCCTAAATTTAAATTTGTTGCTTACATTGTCGTTGTCAACTTCACTAATGATTTGTTTGATGTCACTCTCATCGTCCATGCCAAACTCCTTGAGGGCTTGCTCAAGTTCTTCGATGGTAATGTACCTGATTATGAAGACAAGTCGAAAAATAGTATTGGAATCTAAACTCGAAGAAAGTTGAAATAGTTCTAGATTCAATCAACATTATCGTCACAATTACCCGCTATTATCTTTGTCAAAGTACTGGAACGCAGTGTAAAGATGCTCTTCCCTGTCCATTCTGTTCAAGTGCATCGTTGCAGTAATGAACTCGTCGTAGTCTATGGTCCCATTTCCATCTGCATCAGCCTGTTTCAATACGGGCATCCAAATGATTTTAGTCTCGTGTTTCTAAAATCTCTTACTTGAGTCAGTTTCTCGATGTTGATAATAATCTATTTATAGTTATAAAACTCACTGCTTCCATCAATTGTTTGGCTTCATATTCAGATAACTTTGTTCCTTGCTTGGCCAGTCCTTGCTTCAGCTCCTCAAGTGTTATTGTTCCACTATTGTCAGCATCTATGGCTTTAAACATCTGTTTCAATCCCATAATTTCCTCCTCTGACAAGCAACCCGCGATAACCTAACATTTATCGAGAAAATTTGATAAATAAAATTCCTAAATTTCAGAGAATGGAGAAAAAATTATGTCGGGAAGAAATGGTCTCCCCCCATAATTAACATCTAGGCCTTGAGGGACTTATTGATGATTACTGTGCATCACAAGCTAAGCTAATGAAGATAATATGAGCGGAACTAGTCCAACGATTGAAATGAGATGAATGTTCTCATTGACTCATAAGTAAACGATATTCATTTTATTTCGATTGGGGAAAAAATAGAGTACCCTTAGTGCAACTTTCTTGAACTTATTCATTGCCCTGAACTGTTTGAGTCTACCCAAAACTGCATTGTCAAGTGGTGTATCAGGTGCTTCGCCGTCCTCCTTAATCCACGGATGATCTGAAAAGGCAATTACGTTTCAAAGAATGAAAGTTATATAATTATCACAGAAGTTAGTGAATCTCCAAACTGAGCAAAGGTCATTATCAACTAAATCTATTTCTCATCTGTTTTGGTCTAAAATGATGTCTGTCAGATTCTATATTACCTCCCATTTTCATTAATTCAATGGTTAGAAAAATCTGGCCTTGAATCCATGTTTTTCATTTTTTTTTTCCAAAAATACGAAACCATCTCTCCATGACAATACTTACTTAGAACTTGGAATGCTGTGAGCCTCTGCTTGGGGTCTAAATTCAACATCTTGCGGACAAGATCCTTTGCTTGAGGTGAAATTGCAGGCCATGGATCGCTTGTAAAATCAATGTGACCACGCAAGATTGAATTGAATATCCCTTGTTCCGATTCTGTCAACATAATTCTCACGTTTGTCATCACTCAATCAACTCGAGTGCATATACATATAGAAAAAATAGAAATCGTTATGCGCTGAACAATAAAACATTTAATTTTTTTTTTTTTTATTTTAAAAATGACCTACCTGCCCAAAAGGGAGGAACACCAGATAGAAGAATGTATAGCATGACCCCGATACTCCATATATCGACCTCCGGTCCATATCTTCTCTTCAAAACTTCAGGTGCAATATAGTATGCACTACCCACGATATCCTTAAATAGCTCATCTGTTGGTAGAATAATTCATTTATCGTATCAGATGTAAGATGGAAGTGTAGGATTTAATCCATAAATCTTGAGAAGGCTACACCTTCGAATGAAGTAAACACGAAAAATACGATTAACCACAATCTCCAAACATATGAATCTTGAGGCAACTAAAAGGAGGAATATATATATATATATTTGCTATTATTACTTTACATCCTTGTGCATTGATTCAATAAGTTGGATTCTTGCATTTTTGTATTTTCTTCGTTTTTATAACATTAGATTGTGACTTGTCCAAAGTATTTTTCCAAGACATAAATGTTGTGCAAGACATCTACATTATATAATGCAATATTATTTTCCCATCAAACATAATATCAGAGGAAAAATGAAATAACATACCTTGCTTGTAGAACACTGAGAGACCGAAATCTGTAGCTTTAAGTGGCGAATCCTCGGACTTGTTCAAGAGGAGGAAATTCTCGGGCTTGAGATCCCTATGGATGACCCCCATCGAATGGCACGTGTGCACAATCTGCACAATGGTCCTCAGCAGCGATGCAGCAGCACGCTCCGTGTAATGCCCCTTCGCGATGATGCGATCAAAAAGCTCGCCTCCAGCGCACAACTCCATCACCAAATGCACCGAATGCTTGTCCTCAAAGGCGCCCTTAAGCTCCACGATGTTAGGCTGCCCGGTCAAATGGTGCATAATCTGGACCTCCCTCCTAACATCCTCGATGTCCTCCTTGTTCACAAGCTTCCTCTTGGCAATCGTCTTGCAAGCGAATTGCTCACCGGTTTGCTTATGTGTACACAAATAGGTAATGCCGAATTGTCCCCTCCCGAGCTCTTTCCCGATAGTATAAGTCAGACGAACGTCTTCCACCGGGCGTCCTAGAACCGGCCCAATTTGGGGGTTCTTCTTGGGAGTGCCATCTTTAGGGGAGGTGGGATTGGCTCCGTTTCTAGGCGGGACGTTTTGGGAGGAGGGAGGTGTGGCATTGTCGAGGCCGGAATTGGCCTTTTCGTTATCGATGTTATCGTCGCCGGGGCCGCTCAGGAACCGAGAGGGGCCTTTGGGGCAACAATTCCCCATTGATCAGAGATTAAGGAAGAGAAAGAGAAAGAGAGAGGGGTGCCAAAGATATAGGAAGAGGGTGGCCCTGAGACAGAGCAAAAAGGCAATGTGGTTTTGGGGGCATAAGAAAATATTGTTATGGAAGAGAAAAAAATGTAAGAGAGAGAGAGGTTTGATACAGGTTGGATTGTGAGGAATAACTGGAGGGCATTGATTGTGAGGAAATTTGGGGGGTGCGTGTGTAAAATGTGTTGAAAGAGTCTTAAGGAGGGAGAAATTTGGGAGGCAAAGTCATGTATTTAAGACAAGGGTTTGGAGGATTTCCCGGGAAACAAACGGTTTTTTGATTTGCTGGCACTTTTACAATAACGGCTAGGAAACAAGAATTTGAAACTTTGCCTTTTTAACTTTGCAAAATAACAGTTATTACCACAGTAAACTTGGATTCACACTAACAATGGTCTCTGTTTTGAGATTTGAAATGACCAAAATACCCCTATTGTTGCTGAATTGCTAGTTCCAAGCCCCACTAGCTCTGCTTGCTGGATTTAATTGTCATCCAACAAGTTTCCACTCAGTTCCTTGGCTGGCAACTCTATATATAAGCCATATTAAACAGAAATATACTAGTAGATAGAAGCAATAAAATATTTATGCAAAATATGACTTCTGTTATAATGGTGGTAGGCACATCTACCTACTAAAGTTTTATATTCACTGTGTAAACTATGAAATATAAGAAACATATATATATATATATATATATATGTAGAATCACTCATCAATTAATAAGCATGGGAACAACAATTCTGTAGCTGGAAATTGGTTATTCACACACACACACACACACACACACAAAATCCAGGGGTCTCTTTAGTACTTTTACAATATTTCCCCCCCAGTTTTGGTCAGCCAGAAGATAAACCTGCAGAGAGTAAAAATTACTATTTCTGCAACAGACACATAGACTGATCAATGATAAGTTTGATCATTTGCATCTTTTTTCTATTACTAAAAGAACCCATTTTATATAACTGAATCCTTAGATTTATGCAGCTATGTGACACAACAATTTTGACTTAGTACTAGTTAAAGAACTCCTCCAATCTGGAATGTTCAATAGATGTTCATTGTTAACAATTCCAAATGACTTCTCTGACACTTCCACTGCATATTCACCTCTGCACCTATTTATGCTTCTTTAGTAATTTTACATGTTCAGAATGTCTATATAATTTTCCAGAAACTGAATAAATTTCCCCCAGAAACACTTTATATCAAAAGAGGGAAAAAATAATAGTAGAGGTTCAATTCTCTATCCAACCTGTTGGATAAAAATCACATCAGATATGAATTTTATGAACATTAATCACCGAAGGTTGGAATATATATCCAATCTGTGGGTAAAGAATCCCATCACAGATGAACTTTATGAACAATCTTACACATGATTTCCTAATTCAGAATATATCTTCCAAGTTCACTGCTTACTGTAACAACATCTCAGATCTCATATAACAACAGTAAAAAATAGATGTGAATAACTTACACCAATATAATGTTTCCTTATACAATGAGGGCAGTTGGAGTGTTTGTTCGCCTAAATTTACAAATTACGGTAGGGAGTTACTAGGAGTCGCTAAGGAGTTGCTATTCCAAGCTAGGTGCCTCCTCGGTGGGGTTGGACTCGAAAACATCTGAGTTAGAACCCTCTGGTTCTTCTAGGAGCTCTCTTGACTGTATCGATTCCTTGTATGCAGGAGTCTGCTTGAAATCTGTCGCCCCTTCGTTGTATGTGGCTACCGCAATTCCACATGCAACTAACTGAGAACAAAAAAGTTACAAAATCATCCTTCGGATAAAGAAACTATCTTTCCAAGTACATATTATAGGAAATGAAAAAACACAAATACGCATATTTGTAGCATTAGTTATAAAATGTATACTCCCTGCAGATGCATAGTATTTCTTGCTACAGACAGAAGATATTGGCACACAACTCAACAAAAATGTTCTCAATTATCAACTCTAAAAATCATAATCCAAAGTTGGGTAGTTGATTTAAGTTAGGCAAATTAACACTTCATTGCTTAGAGATCATCAACACAGGTAACTGATATCCTGCTTAACAAACCTTGCTTCAAAGAGAGACAACGTTTCCAATTAATAGCTCCAAATCACACTCGTGTCATATTAACCCACCAATATTTCTCCAGACCATTCAAAGAGATGCATTTGACACATGTCATGTCAAAATTATTCTTTCTAAAAATCCATATATCCTAGTTTCTATCTTAGATGGTGATTACCTAAGGTACTAAATGATCCTTCCCTGAGACAGCCGCTTGTGCATGCAACTGATATCCCGTAGGACTCATAGCACAAAATAGCAGATGATGAAGTGCTGGAACAACTCCCTTCCATTGCATCAATTCTTCAGTGCCTAATTTATAATATGACATTTAGTAAAGGGGTAAAATTCCTTTTTAATAACTACTTGGTTTTGACGGATGCATAAAAATATGTGACTATGAAATATTGTTTTTTCTAAAAAGCCATGAAGAAATGTAAACAAAAATAAACACCTTAAATTAATCAAACAAAAAAAAAGCAGTGGTCATTCCGAGTGGCACATCTTAAAGTTCACTAGAAATTCAGATGAGCGCATAAATTATTAAAATAAATAGTCAATGCCGTAGTAACTATTATAAGAGTCTATATGCAGTGCGCTAAACCAAACTAATTACCATCTTTTCTTCATCAAAGTTTTTATCCCTTGCATAACAAAATTCTGGTTTATAATCTTCCCCTGCCAGCCTATTACCCCTCTAGCCTTCCAGAAAATGCCCTTTCTAGTATCTATTCTATGCCAATTACCCTGACAACCAAATTCTCATTTCTATTCATCTTCCTCTCCAACTTCAACACCCATCCGACCTCTATAGAAAGCTCTTTTGCAGTGGCTATTCTTCGCCGACTACACAGTTGGTCTCAACCAAATTCTCACACCTATTCACCATCTTCCCCTCTGGTCCCACTGGTTAAGTCCCTTCGCAGTATCCTTATGCCTGTTACCCATTCAACAAATTCTCATTTCTCTTCACCATCTTCCCCTCCAGCCTATTGGCCCTGCAACCTCCGGAATAAGGACCCTTCCAGTGTCTTTTTTGTGCCAATTACACTTGCACCGAAATTTTCATTCCTATTATTAAAAAAAAATTCTCACTTCTATTCAGTATTCACCATATTCCACCTAAAAGCCACTTGGCGCTGGGTAAAAGGCCCTTTCCATTGTCACTTTACGCCCAGTCCCTATAAAATCCATCTATCCAAACAAGTTGCTCGTAGGAGCATAAACCAGTTCACCAGATGAAATTTGCAAGTGTAGCTATTGCTGCTGCTGACATTACTGTTGGGATTTTTGGGTTCTTTACTCACACAAACAATTGCACACACAAATGACACACAAAACACCAAGAATTTTTATGTGGAAAATCCTTTGGGCGAAGGGAAAAAACCACGAGACTGTTAGTCCCGCAAAACTTCCACTATATGAAAATAATGGGATTACAAGCCTTCAATTTGTGGCTACAAACTCACTCTCACAAATTGGATATCACTCTTCTGCAATTTGTTATTGCAGGATCTCTCATGTTTGATTCTCTCACTTTGTGTTTTTCTGTTGATGGTTTACAACACCATCATACACCCATATATATAGGTGGGAAGGAGAGAATATGACAAACACAAATTCTTGATATTTGTGTGGTGATGTGCTTGCAGATCTTCACGCGTGATGTTTGGTGCAGCAAATCTTGACTCTGTCCGTTTGCATGCATGTGATTGAGCTGGGTATGGAATCTTCAATTCTCCCCCTTCCATACTTATTGGAGGAGAACGTCTTCTGATTGATCTCCCCCTCACTGCCAATTTGGGACTGCTATTAAACCAGCTTCTTCTCTGCAAATTTCTAGCTTTTCTCTGGGTAGACTCTTGGTCATCATATCTGATCCATTATCATCTGTGTGAATCTTCTTTAGCTGTAGAAGTTTCTTTTCTAACACGTCACGGATCCAGTGATACCTGACGTCGATGTGTTTGGACCTTGAGTGGAATGTTGAATTTTTGCTAAGATGAATAACACTTTGACTGTCACAATATATGACATACTTTTCCTGCTTTTGACTCGATTCTTGTAGGAATTTCTTCATCCACAAGATCTATTTGCATCCTTCTATTATTGTCATGTATTCAGCTTCTGTGGTGGTTAAAGCAACACACTTTTGCAATCGGGATTGCCATGAGACTGCTCCCCCTGCAAAAGTGATAAGGTATCCTGATGTGGATTTTCTTGAGTCACTGTCACCTGCCATGTCTACATCCGTGAAACCTTCCAATAAAGGTTCACCACCACCGAAGCATAAACAAATATTGATAGTTCCTCTAAGATACCTGAGGATCCATTTTACTGCTGCCCAATGGTCCTTTTCATGATTTGACAGAAATCGACTGACAACTCCAACTGCATGAGTAATATCAGGCCTCGTGCATACCATAGCGTACATTAAACTGCCAACCGCTAAAGCATAAGACACTTTCTTCATTTCTACTTTTTCCGTCTCACTTGAAGGACATTGCTTAACGCTAAGCTTGAAGTGGCTTGCAAGTGGAGCACTGACTGGTTTTGTTTTGCTCATGTTGAATCTTTTAAGAACTTTGCTAATATATCTTTCTTGAGAAAACCAGAGCTTGTGTTTCTGTCTGTCTCGAGAGATCTGCATTCCCAAGATTTGTTTTGCCGGTCCCAAGTCCTTCATAGCAAATGACTTGCTCAATTCCTTCTTTAACTTGTTAATCTTGCTACTGTCGTGGCCAACGATCAACATATCATCGACATATAGCAAGAGGATGATAAAATCTCCGTCAGGAATTTTTTTGACAAATACACAGTGATCTGTAGTGGTTCTGTTGTACTAATTCTGGTCCATGAATGAGTCAAACTTTTTGTACCATTGTCTTGGTGCTTGTTTAAGCACATAGAGGCTTTTCCTCAATCTGCACACAAGATTTCCTTTTTCTCTGGTTCTGAATCCTTCAGGCTGCTCCATGTAGATTTCTTCATCTTGATCACCATGTAGAAATGCGGTCTTTACATCCAGTTGTTCAATCTCCAGGTTCAAGCTAGCTGCCAAGCCAAGAACAACTTGGATGGAGGACATTTTCACCACAGGTGAAAATATTTCTTCAAAATCAATGCTCTTCTTCTGGCCGAATCCCTTCACAACCAGTCTAGCCTTATACCTTGGTTGCGGATTATTTTCTTCAGTCTTCAGTTTGAACACCCATTTATTCTTGAGAGTTTTCCTTCCTTGCGATAGCATGACCAAGTCATATATGTGGTTCTCATGCAGCGATTTCATCTCTTCCTGCATGGTTTTCATCCACTCCGCCTTTTTACTATCTGCAACAACTTCTTGGTAGCTCTCTGGTTCTCCCCCGTCACTAAACATCACATATTCCGTGGGAGAATATCTATGACTTGGGTGTCGCTCTCTGGTGGATCTCCTTATTTGATGGTCAGCAGGGTTATCTTCTGCAACTGGTTCTGGTTCTGCACCATCATCAGCTGGATCTCCTTGAATAGCTCCCCCATCATTTTATGTTATCGGCGGAAGAACCGAGTCTAGATTAGCTGGTAACTCTTCAGATGACTCTAGTTTATTCTGTTTTTCAAGATCTTCAATGGTCTGATCTTCGAAAAACACCACATCTCTGCTTCTGATGATCTTTTTGTTGATTAGATCCCAAAGTCTGTAACCGAACTCTTCATGGGCATAACCCAGGAAGATGCACTGTTTGGCCTTTCCGTCAAGTTTGGATCTTTCATCCCTGGGGATGTGGACAAATGCTCTGCAGCCGAACACCTTCAAGTGTTTGTAGGAAACGTCTTTCCCTCTCCATACTTTCTCTGGAATATCACCATTTAATGGAACTGAGGGAGATAGGTTGATTAAGTCAACCGTTGTTCTCATTGCTTCACCCCAGAAAGGAGTTGGCAACTTGGCATTAGATAGCATACACCTGATTCTTTCGCAGATGGTTTTATTCATCCTTTCTGCAAAGCCGTTATGTTAAGGAGTTTTCGGCACTGATTTTCCGAGTCTAATGCCGAAGCTTCTGCAATACTCCTCGAATGGTCCTTTGTACTCACCACCATTGTCTGCACGCACACACTTTAGCTATTTTCCAGTTTCACTTTCAACCTTTGCATGAAACTGCTTGAATACTTCCAACACTTGGTCTTTAGTTTTCAAAACAAAGGTCCATAATTTCCTGGAATGGTCATCAATAAATGTGACAAAATAGAGGGTTCTGGTTTGCATGGTGCAAACGCCAGTGTGTATTAAATCTATAATATCCGATTTTCTAGATGGAGGGGAACTGCGGAATGCAACTCTGTGTTGTTTCCCCATGATGCAGTCGACACAAGTGTGTAATGGAATACCTTTCATTCCAGGTAAAAGCTCTTTTCTGGCAAGGATCTTGAGCCCTTTCTCACTCATATGACCGAGTCTTTTGTGTTATAACTCGGTGGGGACTTCTTTCTCCATCGTATTCACCTCAACTCTGCACAGTTTTGCTTGCGTTGTGTAGAGAGAGCTAGTCCTCTTTCCTCTGGCCACCACAAGATTGCTTTTGGTGAGCTTCCACTTACCATCACCAAAGTGACTGTTGTAGCCTTCATCATCAAGTTTGCCGATGGAGATCAGGTTGAGACGAATATCTGAGACATGTCTCACATCTTTGAGGAGTAGTTTGCATCCATTGTTGCTTTCCAAAAGAATATCACCCCTGCTGACATTTTTGGATGCTCCGTGGTTCCCCATCTTCATAAGTCCGAAGTCGCCACTGGTGTAGGATGTGAACATATCCTTCCGACGTGACATGAAGCACCTGAGTCAATAGCCCAGGTAGAATCTTCGGATGTGAGGTGGACACAATCATCATCTTGAACGATGACGATCTCTTCTCCGGCTGTTGCTGCTGCTTCTGAGGTACTTTTTTCACCTCTATTTCTGGTCCGTTGTCTGGACTGTTCGGCTTTTAGCTTCCTGCATTCTCTGATAAAATGGTTTGGCTTGCCGCAGTGGTGATATGTTTTGTCTCTTCTGATAGTGGACTTTGATCGGCCACGATGCTGCGTCTGATTGCAATAGTTTCTGCTTTTGCTTCTACCGCGCCATTCTTTTCTTTCTCGTCTTTCAGTGACAAGGGCTTCTGACTTTGGATTATACCCTTCTTCCTTTCTTCTTGCTTCCTCATTCAACATTCTGTCTTTTGCCATTTTCATGGTAATTATACCGTCTGGAGCCGAATTGCTTACAGAGACAATTAGCGTTTCCCAACTTTTAGGAAGGGAGTGTAATAGAAATACTGTTTGCATCTCATCTTCTATAATCATTTTCATAGAGTTGAATTGGTCCAACAACCTTTGGAATTCGATCATGTGTTCTGACACACTTTTACCATCCTTATATTTAAGATTTACAATACGGTTTAAAAGATTTACCTTATTTTGAGATGTCTTCCGCGCGTACATCTTCTTCAATTTTTGCCAAAGAGCACAAGTATCATTGTCGTTGGCAAAATTTTGATAAATGTTTTTGTCGATCCATTATCTGATTTAGGCAGCACATTTTCGGTTTAGTTCCGTCCAGTCTCCATTGGTCATGTCCTTCGGTTTGCCGTCAGGTGCGTCGTCAGTCCTTTTGATCGGCTTCCACAGATCTTTAATATACAAAACATCCTTCAGTTTTTACTTCCACAATTAATAATAGGTTGCGGTCAATTTGATCATGTTGCCGAATGTCTCCTCTATTTAATTTGCACAGGAAAAATTTACAATATATATATATATATATATTCTTACACGCTCCCTCTCTCTTATCACCACCGATCACCACTAAATCTATCTCTAACCTCACTTTAATTTTCTCTCTTTTCTTTACAAAGTTTTGTCCTCTACTATCTCATTTAATAAAAACACTCAACAAATTTTCTCTCCTTTTCAAACACTTGTCCCCACCAACTCTCTTTCTCTTCAATAACTATGTCTATATATATGCCATGATATAGCTATATATATATAACTCTGATTGCTTTGATATATATATATAGATTATTACCAACATATATATATAAAAGAATAGAGATAACTTGCAGCAGTGGAAACGATTCTGGAGCAGAACTTGCTTGGTGGCCAACAACGCCTCTCTTGAGGGATCGATGACGGAAACTATGATGGCAACGCCGGCTGGTGATATTGGGTGTTTAGCTCTAAGGACGACACGTGGGACGGTGGCCAAAGCGACGGTTTTTCAGATCGGCAACAAGATGGGGTGGTTGTCGGATCTGTTTGGGTTGGTGTTGCGGTGGTGAAAATTTCTGGTGAGTAACACAACCGAACCTAAATGCTCTGAAACCACTTTGTTGGGATTTTTGGGTTATTTACTCCAACAAACAATTGCATGCACAAATCACACACACAGAACACCAAGAATTTTTACGTGGAAAACCCTTTGGGCAAAGGGAAAAACCACGGGACTGTTAGTTCGGCAAAACTTCCACTATATGAAAATAATGGGATTACAAGCCTTCAATTTATGGTTACAAACTCACTCTCACAAATTGGATATCACTCTTCTGCAATTTGCTATTGCAGGATCTCTCGAGTTTGATTCTCTCACTTTATGTTTTTCTTTTGATGATTTACAACACCATCATACACCCATATATATAGGTGGGAAGGAGAGAATATGACAAACACAACTTGTAGCTGCAATTCTTGACATTTGTGTGGTGATGAGCTTGCAGATCTTCACCCTTGATGTTTGGTGCAACAAAACTTGACTTTGTCCACCTGCATGCATGTGATTGAGATGGGTATGGAACCTTCAATTACTGATACTCTCTCTCACAACCGCGCACAGTCTGCACAGACACTGACCCAGCTAGGGTGGACATATATTGACAAGATATGCATTTCTAATATTTTAAAACTCTCCTTACTTTTTCTAGTAGTCACATTCAACGTACAAAACACTCAACCAAGATTAAAGACCAATTCAAACCCTTAACCATTATCACCATCTTCCTTCCCTTTATCCCATATTAATATAACATAATTTTTTTTCCCTCGTTCATTCCTACTAAACATCTCCTTTAATAAATAATTATTTTTTTACACAAATTTTAACCACAACCCTTGCCTCAACGCTGTATAAGAATAAACAAAAAATTATCTTAGTGTCCTATGGTTCCAACAATCTTACCATGACTTTCAAAACATCTCCACAACCATTGTGTTTAAAACTTAAAAAGCATAATGACAAAAATATGTTTAAATTTTCAAAACACATATTAATTTTTTTATTAGGTTACATAGTTCACACAAGCAATGTGTGTCCACCTCAATCAAAAAACTTAAACATCAACCAACCGAAAAAACAAAAACCAATTGAATAAAAAAAAAAAAATCCGTCTAATGAGTCCCCAAATATACCATAAAACCCAATCACCCAAAAGACCCATATCAACAAACAAACAAACAGGTGGTGGGCGAGAGAATTACCGCGAAAACGATACCGAAAGCCCACATATACTGCACGAAGAACCCAAGACCATCCCACCGAGCCCCCTCGAAAAAGTCCGGCTTGTCTCCGGGAAGCTCCGGCAAGAAATACCCATCATCAATATCAGCATCAACGGCCAATTCGCTTTCAATCTCAGCCGTCCGTTGCTGCTTCAGCTCGTCTTCTTGGTCTTTAGTGGTGGTGGCGCCCTTCCTGTTCTTGCTGTCGAACCTGCCGGTTCTGGAGGACACCTTCTTGCTTGCCGAGACTATGTGAGAGTTTTGGCGGGAGAGTGGAAGGGAATGAGATGGGTTTGATGGGGAGAAGGTGGGGCGGTGGAGGGAGGAGTTGGTGGTGGCGCCGCCGTGTAGGATTCCGCCTCCCGCAACTATAGTGAGAGCCATGTGAGTGGATGAGAGAGAGAGAGAGAGAGAGTGGTGACACTGTAATTGAATGTGTGTATAAATATCTGTGTGGATAAGAAAAGAATATATACAGGTTATTGCTATTTGGGGCTTCGATTGTTTTCTTATTTATTGTAAGAGGATTATAAATAAGTCTTATTTTTTATTTTTTATATAATTATGCGCATTAGGACATAGAAGAGTGAAACTTATACGACATTTTGTCATTATTTCTTTAAAGGGAAAATTACACCAACCAATCCTCCACTTTGCCCTAATTACAGGCACTCTCCTAACGTTTTATTAATATCAATTACTCTCAGTAGAAAAAATAACTAATATATCCTCATATATGTGGAAATATTTCAAAAATTTTCTAGAACCACGTGAATTTACATAATTACCCTAAAAAATTTATCTTTTGGATAATACAAAATATAAATTTTATCAAATTTGTTCCCACTACTAATAGCTTTCAAATTTATAATAACAGAAATGCAATTAACATATATAATAAATAGTGAAAAATATAAAATTATAAAAAGTATTTAAAATTCGAAAATATATAATTTCGAAAAAAAATATAAAATTATAAAAAGTATATAAAATTCAGAAAAATATATAAATTCAAAAAATATATAAATTCGGAAAAAATATATAAAATTCGGAAAAAAAATCTAATAAGATGGTTCATTAAATATGATTATCCAAACCAACAAATGGGATGGTTCATTAAATATGGTGTCAAAAAATATATATTTTCCAAACCAATAAATGGTGCAATCTCTAATTTGTACACATGAATGGAATTATATGATGATTCATTAAATATGATTTTATATTTTGTAAGGAAGCTAACACACCATGATACAATTTTCACATCTACCTTCACGAACACACTACAGGTCTATATGCCTAAATTAACAATAAGTTGAAATGAATAACAATCCTTATTTACCTAGACAAAAAATTAAAACTCATACACTTTTGTTTATGTAAAAACCCAAACTTTCAACCTTTTAGTGTGTTATTTTTTTCCGAATTTTATATACTTTTTATAATTATATATATATATATTTTGAATTTTATATACTTTTTATAATTTTATATATATATTTTGAATTTTATATACTTTTTATAATTTTATATATATTTCAAATTTATATATTTTTCAAAATTTATATTTTTTTCGAAATTTATATATTTTTTCTAATTATATATATATTTTTCTAATTTATATATCTTTTCCGAAATTATATATTTTTTCCGAATTTTATATATTTTTTCTAATTCTATTTTTTGTTTTCGAATTATATATATATTTCAAAAATTTATATGTTTTTTGAAATTTATATATTTTTTACGAAATTTATATATTTTGTTTTCTAATTTTATATATAGAATATAATATGGTGAATTAATTAGGGGTATTCTAGTAATTATCATTACAAAAGTAATGGTTAAAATATAAATGTATGGGTAGTAAGGGTAAAATAGGATTTTTAGTTCCAAAAAAATAGTACTTTGACGAATATTCCCATTTTTCGGCATTGACTTCTACCGAAGGGGGAAAAATGTTATAACGGAGCAAAAGTTAAGAGTAGTAACTGATATTAATGAAATGTTAGGAATAGTGCCTGTAATTAAGACAAAGTTGAGGGGTGGTTTGTATAATTTACCCTTTTAAAAAAAATAAAATATCATAAAACTTGTCCCTCACCCAAATACACTATCTCATAGTTCACACGATCACATGTTTGCTATTGGTATGATTTTAGAAATTTTGAACTTACTTGACAATTGTACTAAAGTACTGATGTATGGAAGGAAAAAATAAAATTTGTTTCCAAATTAGATGTGTCATGTGTGGAAAAGGGTGAACAAAATTTAACATGGTACCTTTCTTTGATATAATGATTAAAATTCCAATGGTTAGAATTGAGAGTGAATCCACAAAACCAAAATATTTTACCATATGTATTAATGGTCTGTTTGGGAGCGTTCAATTGGAATTGGGGGCTCCAAATTCAAATTAGTATTTGAATAGAATAAAATATTTTGGAATTAGAAAATTATATTCTAATTCCAAACTTCCCGATTCCACATAAGAAGTTGTGATTTCCAATTCCAAATCTTCAACCCACTAAATACTCCATCTCTAACATTCAATTTTTCACAATTACAAACATACATTCATACATACATACATATATATATATATATATGTTCTAGATTCATATATAAAAAATTTGAATACACATGCATGCACACAAATATATAGTCACATATACATGCGCTCACATAAAAACATACGTATAAATTCACACATATATACACATGCATATACACACACATCACATACATACATAACACACACACATGCACATACATACATATACACACGCATATATATATTTATACATATATTTACATAATTATACCTTTACATATATATATATTTATTTATATTGTCTAATTTAATTCTAAATTTATGACATTTTATATTCAAATTGGGTTTGAGATTGAAATTTAATTATACTTGAATTCCAAGACGTATCCAAACAATATATTTGGAATTGCATTTGTGGAATTGAAATATCATTAAATTCCATATACTTTGTCTGATTATGGCCATTTTGAAAACCAACTGTTTATACTAGTGTAATTTTCATATATATATATATATATATATATATATATATATTGGGTTGTTAATGGATAAAATCATATACTTTGTCTGATTAGAAATTAAGTAGTGATACTATGTTACTCGCGTCTTCTTTCCAAAATAAAAGAGTTTTTCTGCTCTATGTAGATCATGAAATAATAATTCTATTAGTATATTTTTTATTAACATTATACCAATTTAACAACGTAAAATATACTTTATAGGTTTGTATTGAAATCTCAATAGGACAAATGTCCTCTACCGATTTGAAATATAAACAATATAATTTTAAGATGAAAGTCATACAATAATCTTTTCTGATAAGTAAACACTGTATTGACAGTGATTTGACTGTTGGATCATAAATTTTCTTTTTCACACACACAGAGAGAGAGGGAGGGAGGGAGGGAGGGAGGGTAATAAAGTTTGATTTTATTTTTAAAAAGCTCATTTCAACAACATTCGAAGGTTATTAAAGTCACACTCAATGGACAACAAGTTCCATACATTTGCCCGACTTTGTATCTCTAGGGTTAAAGCATTGCATCAAGTTGGGTGTCTTTTCTTGGGGGCCTTAGTGGGGCAACCGTTATGGACTAGAGTGCTCGACATGTCGATGATGTCTTTATGTGCTCCGTGGATTGTTGCCTCACTCTTTTACAGTGCCTCAATTGGACCCAGCTTCCGCACAAGGCAGACGAGGATCACATTCACAACTAGTACAGGTTGGTGGAGGTGCCAGGGGAGGAGCTTGGCAGCCACATTCATCACCACCACCACATTCAGGAGGTGGGGGAACAGGTTCAATGCCTGAGCATGAACCAGACTCTGGAGGTGGAGCCACTGGTTCGCAGGAAACACACTCGGGTGGCGGAGCTTGATTAGGTGGCTGAACAGGAGCCTTATTAGGTGGCAAGATACTTAGAGGAGGTTGTGAAGGCTGATTGGGAGGTTGTGAAGGCTGATTGGGTGGCAATACGTAAATAGGTGGTTGCACAGGTGACTGATTGGGTGGCAACAAGCCTATAGGTGGTTGCACAGGAGCCTGATCAGGTGGCAAGATGCCTATAGGAGGTTGCACAGGTGGCTGATTAGGTGCCAAGAAGCCTGTAGGAGGCTGCAAAGGTTGATTGGGTGGCTGCACAGGTGATTGATTAGGTGGCAATAAACTTATAGGCGCCTTCACAGGTGGCAATACGCTTATAGGCGTCTGCACAGGTGATTTATCAGGTGACAAGAAGCCTATAGGCGGCTGCACAGGAGCTTGATCAGGTGGCAAGATGCCTATAGGAGGCTGCACATGAGACTGATTTGGTGGCAATACACATATTGGTGGTAGCACAGGTATCTGAACATCAGGTGGCAAGACGTCTATAGGTGGTTGCACATGTGGATTAGGTGGGAAGACTACACCTGTAGGCGGTTGTACAGACTGATTAGGCGGGAGCACAGGTGACTGATCAGGTGGCAAGCCTACAGGAGGTTGTAAAGGCTTATTGGGGGGCTGCACAGGTGATTGATTAGGTGACAATACACTTATAGGCGGTTGGACAGGTGATTGATCAGGTGGTAAGAAGCTTATAGGCGGTTGCACAGGAGCTTGATATGGTGGCAAGATGCCTATAGGAGGCTGCACAGATGGCTGATTAGGTGGCAAGATGGCTATAGGAGGCTGTAAAGGCTGATTTGGTGGTTTCATAGGTGATTGATTAGGTGGCAATAGACTTATAGGAGGTTGCACAGGTGATTGATTAGGTGGCAAGACACCTGTAGGAGGTTGCACATGTTGAGTAGGTGGTTGTATAGGCGACTGATCAGGTGGCAAGACGCCTATAGGAGGTTGTACTGGAGACTGATCAGGTGATTGTACAGGTTGATCACCTGGGCAATCATAGCCAGGATTGCAAGGTGGAGGAATATTACCTTCGGGAGGCTCAGGACAAGGCATTTCGATAGGAGGAGGTGGCGCAGGGTTGCTACAATCACCACAAGTTGTGTTGCCATTATGGGCACGATTGGTTGATACAAGTCCATTTGAAAGGGAGGCTTGCATGTCTTTGGCCTCCTTGGCTTCTAGGAGGAGCCTACTAGCAGAACAAAGGCTTAAACTTGCTAAAAGTAAGTACCCAAGGGTGATACATTTTGGTAAAGCCATTTTTGACACTCAGTGCTTAGTTTGATCCTGTAAGACACCAAGCCTTTCTTGTCTATATATAGAGCAAAGGTGTAACTTTAATTAAGCTGTTGTAGTGTAAAGCACAAAGATGTTGGGCTAATTAGTTATGGTGTGAATCTTGTGGTTGAGGAAGTGCTGTTAACTGCATCTATTTTATAAATCTTTTTGCTTCATATTAGGCTACGTGTGTGTGTGTGAGAGAGAGAGAGAGAGTTCCTACAATTCTCTTTGCATGAACCATTTTTGTCGGAAGAGCTAGCAAAAAGTTTGTTGCTTTCATGATTTCAATGCAGAACTTTGAAGCATGCATCATTGGACTAACAATAACATTGCCTCTATCCTAGAAATTTACATGTATAGTACAGTATACATAAATGATTTTCCAACTATACCCTTCAAAGTAACAATAATTTCACTATTATCAAATTTTATTATCACTGTGCATGCCTAGGAAATTTTTTGCATTATAAAATAGAATCGATCTAACACTTAATATTTTTTAAGGCACGACCAAGCATTTTTCACTTTAAGCCAAACCCGTTAGGATTGAAGATTGACCCCAAAAATCCGTATAGGACTAGAATTATTTGTTCATGTTAATTATGTCCAAGAGGACTAGTATTATTTGTCTACGTTAACGGATCGAATTGGATTGACCCGAGTTGAAATTTGATTGAAGATGTGTTCGACAAAACCATCAGTTGCTGCCTGAAAATAATCATTAATTTGAAGAGAGATTGCTAAGGTCTGAATGATTGATGCAAAAAGTTATATAGGTAACAAACCACTATATTGTCACATAATATATAGCATTTAAATTTAAATTTGGTGTCTCGTGGTCTTGCACTTGTTTAGACAGTATTATTCAATTTTTTCCAAGGATAAAGAAATCTTTCCACAGCAAAATACTCAATACCCACATGGCATGTTAACTTCTGGTACAAACAGTATTGAACCTCTACTAATTCTTATAATATTCTCCAAAAAAAAAATTAGAAAACAATTACTTCTCCATGTCAATTTTTTTTTTCTTCTTTTGTTTTTTTTCATGGACAGAATGTAACAGCATAGTTAGGTCCACCATTACAAGTAAAAGTGCTAGTTTTGTCATCATATGCATAACTATAAGCCTGAGGACACTTATCTTTAAAATAACTAGAGTATTGACTTGGTGGACAAGTCTCTGGTGTCCCAAAAGCCCCACTGCAACAATACTCCGGATTATCAAACGCTAGGCATGCACTCTTGCAACCAATTGTGGCGCCATTTGGATTCCTCACAGCAAGCTCCGGCGGACACTCGGCGTTGACGTCCACCGGGCAAGCGGTGGCGCTGCATCCACCTGACCCGCCTTGTGGGGTGACGATAACCGGCAGGTTGAAGCCGTCCACGAGGCTCACGTCGTAGAAGTCTTGGCCATTGTTGGTTGCTAGGGTTAGTTCTACTAGGGTTGCTGGAGAGACAGCACCGGCACCGTTGCATGCTATCTGACCGGACCCGCAGTCCGCGGTCAGACAGGTGAACCTTCCATTGGCATCTGTGGAGCAGAATGACCGAGCCCAGAACCGGCCGGACCATGGGGCCGGAATGTCTAGGGTTGATGAGGCTGTGGTTGGTAGCTCGAACCCGGTTGATGGTAGTTGAGCTCCGCCGCCGCCGGTGAGGGTTGCGGGCCAAATAGGGTAAGGGCAGTTGTTTGTGAATGTGAATGTGGCTGAGTAAGCCCCTGCAGTACATTATACATGCAGTACAGTTAAAGCTTTTTAGTTGATACTTGATATCAATGAAGCACGGATATTACTACAAGACTTTAATATAAGTAGGGTTAGGACATGATATAGTAAATAATTATGAGCATATAATGTTCTTATATAGACAAAAACTTAATTTGAGATCGGTATTTTTACTGGAAAAATATGAATCTAAATTCAATTTGTAGTATATATATATATATACATATATATATGTTTATTTCACACGAAATATTACAAGAGAGAATTGAAAAATATAGTAATAACAAAACCAAAGCAAAACTTACAGGAATCAAAGAAGGTGGCGAGGGCCAGTGCGCAGAGAAGAAGTCTAGCATTCATCATATTCATTGTAGCTGTGATAGTGATTTCTTGTTAATTCTCTCTCTATTAGTAGGTTGATACAGATGGTAAAAGGTATTTGTGGGGGCAAAATTACTCTTATGGAAAGTTGCCACGATTATGGTGAATTAGAATAGTAACCAAATTGATGGAGGATTTTTAGAGAATCAAGGAATTGACCGTATATAAACTCTCCCTAACTTCTATAAATAAGAGCCAAAGTTGGAGTATATAGATTCACAGTCTTATTCATTCTCCTTTGTGAATTAATTCTCTCTATTATTTTTCTTTAATTATTTTTTATTTGAATGTTGGAGTACTAGCATAAGTTTGCTCAATCGACTAATCAAGACATGATATGCAAATTTTTGCACCTACATCATGTGATGAGCCTTTTATATAACAACAAGCTAGAGGAACATTTGCTTTGTTTTTGGATTTTTAATTTGGCATCCAATAGGTGGTTAAGAATATCAAGGGAGCTAAATCTAAGTAATCGACAAATTGAAGTTTGGTTAACTACTTTCCAGAATTCACAATCGGACAGCCAAGTATATCCATTCATTATCTTTAAAATATTTATTATAATTTTATAAAAATAAAAAATAATTTTAAAATTCATATATATATATATATATATACATATGTGCGTACAGTAAGATATAATTAATTACTATGTTTATTTTCGTACTTAGTTACCTTTTTTGTTACCAAGATCTAGTGTGAATGAATTTCTTACTCTTTGGTGAGGAAGAGATTACTCTAATACATTTGTTTTGATTTAAGTTAAATTAGTAATATGTTATTTTAAATGTTATTAATTTATAAAATTAAAATTTACATATTAGTAGCTAGTCTTTGTATAGATATGCATACAAATGAAAAATATAATTATTAAATAGAAAAATTACAAATAAATTGTATTAGGGGAGGCATTATTTTAAATACGTTCGTATTTTAAAAAATATTTGTACTAAATAGTTAAATAAAATTTATTTACAAAACAGAAAAAATAAAAACGTTGGACCAAATTAGACGAAAAGAAGAAGATTGTAAAAATAGTGTAAAGAGAAATATAGGTAAAGGAATATAATCTGTTGAGGGGATATTTATGTTAGCAAAAATATGTAATTTTCAAATTTGTAGTTAATTGTACTAAAATTACCTACTTTATAAATAAATTTATTGTTGTAGGGGGTTCGTGATGCAAATGATTTATAAATAGCTTCTACACTTACCGACTAAAACTAGAAATGAAGTGATAACTTTATTCATTTTGGTAATGATGATTATAGAACTATTTGAGAGGAAATAACTATATAGAAAGATCATAAAACACTTTTTCTCTCTCTAGAACTCTCCCTAAGTTCTGAAGAAGTTCCTTAAAATGAAGCCAACCCTCCTATTTATAGACTCTGTCTCAAGTTAAGATACTTTTGCCTTGTCAGCTCCGTCTCGCGACCCCAGATGGGTACCGGGTACCTCGTGAGGTCCACAAGACACACTACAAGAAATCTTGCTTTAAAAATTCAAAAACTGTCTTTAATGCTCATAAAAGACCGTCGCTAAAACTTGCGTCACGAAATAATACCATCGCTAAAAGTGAGGTTATTAGTGACGGTAAGTACTATTCGCGACCGTCGCTAATAGTACTTATTATTAGCGACGGTCTAGACTGTCGCCAATAGTAGTAGTATTAGCGACAGTCTAGACCGTTGCTAAAAATATTAATTTTTAGCTACGGTTTCAAATTGTCGCCAAAAATCATGTTTTATAAACGGTTTTACTATCCCTAAAACCCATTTTTCTTCTTTTTATTTTGTCTTTTTTTTTTTGGCATTAGACTATTTTGTTAGTGATGTATTTCTTTATTATTTTTTATTTTCAATAATTGGACATTTTGATTTCTTAATTGCTAATTTATATTATTTTTCACATTCACATACAAAAATAAAAAAAGTGCTCAAAAATTGAAGGTAAATACAAAAAAACATTCAAAAACTTTGAATATATGTTAACTTTATTCAACAATAGAATGTTTGTACCAACATCTAAATTAGAACAAAAAAAATTACAAAAGGAAAAATAGAACCAAAAAAAATCTTCAACATTTTAGAGATTGCAAAGAATCAACTCTATCACAACGGATTTTTTACGATTGGGTATCGATCCTTGGAATCCTTGGAATAGAGAGGAACATGCGAATGCTTCATCATTCTCCCTGAAATACAAATTAAAACTTATTAGGGGCATCAAAGTTTCAAGAAACATATTTGAATCTAGTGAATTAAATACCAAAAATAATATTTTTTGTAACTGCTAAGAATTGTACTAATTTCTAGTCCACCCAACACATGCCCTTCATATAAATTTCTTAAAAAACATTTTATAAAAAAAATAACTATTGGTTAGAAGAATCCATACTTTCAAAGATAACATTAAAGCATTCTAGATATGAATAACTGAATTTTATATATATGCAACATTATTTAGTAGGATAGTTGAAATTGAAAATTATTCTAGATGTAATAGCACGGATCAAAGTCCTTAACCATAAAAAAATAAATGGCATATATCTAGAGTATAACGAACTCGGGACACTTCTTTAAATTAGTGACTCACCATAACACTCCAAGCAAAACCATAAAAGTTCTAAATATGATGCAAACAAAGTTGTCATTGAATCATTAAAATGGCTAAATTCTACTGAAGTAATAAAATGACTAAATATGAACCATTATTCACTAAGTTGTCATTGAATGATTGAATCAAAGTTCTGGATACCCATGAGTTGTTATTCTAACCATTAATGAACATTTTCTCAAATAAGATAAGAGTAGAGGCCTTCATCCCATCTGCAAAATTTAGAGACCATCACGATAACTAATAAGAGAGAGTAGAGGCAACACACTTGAAATTAATCCAGAGCAGTTTCCTGGTCTTCCCATAAACAGAATGTCCCTTCACATTAACAGAATCCTGTTTTATTTAGTTATGTCATTTAATCTAGCAAATACCAAGTCAATTCACATTGAATGATTAATGTCATAGTAATACAACTCTGCATTCTTTAAAAGAATTATATAGCTTATTTGTAAAGTTCTATATAAAATTCCATATACAAATGTCCCTTTACATACTTCCCACAAAATTATAGCAATTGGTAATCTTGTTGTTAGATGCATAAGTGATACTTTGCCTTGGTTAAGGTTTTAAATTAAAATCAACACTTAAAACTCAGGAGCGAAGTAAATTCTGCATGTGGCTTTCATTTTCACTACTACACTACCTGGCCAATCAAATTATAATCTAAAAAACACAATTTGGAATCCAGAATGTAATCTAAAAACACAAGTGTAAGAAACAAGAAAATATGAATTATATATATATATATATATATAAAAAGTGTTGGAACTCCGGGTTGTAGTTTGTCCTGCAGCCTAGCTATATATATGTGCGTCTGTGTGACAGTGTGTGCATATAATCTAATTTGTGCTTACAAACAAAATAAAACCCAACTACCTCCAATGAAGTTCTCAAGAAGTACTAGAACTCAAGTAAACCCCTACTCTTTTTAATCTAGAATCATTTTTCTTGGAATTACACTGTTATTCAATTAGTGAAAGCCTTCTCTAGTAGATTTTATTAATCCTGTTCACATTAATAGAATTAATAAAATCTGAGTTCTCCTATTTGTATCATAACAATTAACTTTGCAGTGCTCTAAGCAGATCCTATATATTTGTATACTAAGAAGTGAATTAATAAAATCTGAGTTCTCCTATTTGTATACTAAGAAGTAAATTTCATAAATTTATAATCGATTAGCAGAGCTTATGATTTTACTAATGAACATATATAGATCATGCATATAATATAAAATAAAAATTGAATAAATCACCATAGCAAAATTAAAAGATGTATAAATTAAAACAAAAACTATAAAATTTAAGGTTCAGATCTAATAGAAAGTCACCTTGGAAGATTCGATGGCATCTCATCCATAGAAATTGGGAATGACTGCTGCCTCACCCAGATACGTACCTCAGCGATCATGGCGGTATCTTCATATTCAATTCTTGGAAAATAATATTGAGATATTGAACCATATATCAAACACAAATACGTGTGTATATATATATCTATGTATTTGTATATGCATAGGAAGAAAATAGAAAAATAAGATAAAATTACCCATCGGAGAACTGGAAGGTTGGAGGAGAGCCAGGAGAGAGCGCAAAATCAGTAGAGAGAGGAACTCTAGCGATCTTGGTGGTGACAAGGGCCGGAATTACCATAATATTGAATATACAGAATAGGGCAACAGAGAAAGAGAGGAGTGTACCAGATCTAGGATGGCGGCCAACGGTGGTGGAGGAGTGCAATCGACCTCTATTCGCCGTCTTCTCCTTCACCGGCAAGTGGATAGAGGGATATGGAGATTGAAAGAGGAAGACCGAGGCGGCATACTGCAGATGGAGGGAGAAAGCCTCAGGTTGCGTAAAATAGATTTAGGGTATTAGGGTTAAATATGATTTGAGTGTGTGAATACAATTTTTAAATATATATATATATATATATATATATATAAATTTATTTGTTATTGATAATTAAGGTAAATGAGAGGAAATAAAATGAGAAAGTACTTTTTTTTACTTTCTCTTTTCTTTGTTAATTGAGTAAACGTTTCATAGTATATGAGCTTTCATAATTCAATTAAGTAAACTTTAATTCAATTAAGTGAATTTGAGTTCAATTAAGTAAACCCCCAATTTAATTAACTGAAATTAAGTAAACCATCAGTTTAGTTTTACCTGATTTTGTTTTTATTATTTTAATGAAAAAATCAAAATTTAAAAAATAAGATAATAATTATAATATTATAAAAACAAATTTTAAATTTTAAATAATTCAATAGTCCTATAATGAAGAGTTGATTAATAAAAAAATTTATGTTTTAATAATATATAGAAATAATTCAATATTCCTATAATTTACAAATTTTTGAATTAGATCTATATTTCAAAATTTAAATATTTTCTCAAATTTTATATAGTTTTTGAAATTTTAATATAAAGTTTACAAATTATATTTATATATATGTTTTTTAAAATTTATTATTATTTTTGAATATATATATACATTTTTTCTTATTATATATATATATATTAAATTTTATATATTTGTTCAAATTTTAAATAATTGTTTCGAATTATATATATATATATATATATATATATTTATATATATATATTTATATATATATTTATAGAGGGAGGAAAGTGTAATTATCCAAACAAGAGGGACAAATGTATAATATATCCAAAAAAGAGGGGTGAAAGTATAATTTATCTGAGGAAAATTTAAGTCATTTTGACATGAAAAATGGCTGAAAAGGGTATTTGATTAAAGTCTGAAATATCATTCAATTTCATGATATTGACTTCAATTGAGTGAAATTAACTTCAATTTAATAAATTTGACCTTTAATGACTGTTTTGTACCTTTAGCGACGGTTTGAAAGTCCGTGACTAAAAATATGAATATTAGCGACAGTTTAAAATTTTCGTGACTAAAAAAAATGACCTTTAGTGATGGTTTTGCAGCTTTAGCGACGATTTGAAAAACCGTGACTAAAAATATGACCTTTAGTGACGGTTTAAAATTTTCGTCACTAAAAATGGACTTTTAACGACAGTTCTTGAGGGTGTCTCTAAAAGACCGTCGCTAAAAGTCTGATTTCTTGTAGTGACACCTCGCAATGTCATTCCGCGAGAAATTCTTCGTGGGTCAACCTTATTCATATTTTATTTGAGCAAAGATGTACAACCTTTTGATGATATCATAACTGTCCCTAAGGGCCTGTTTGGTAGAGCTGTGTTTGTATTTATGTTTGTGTTGAAATAAACAAAAAACATGTTTTTTATTTTTTTATTTATTCATCCAAAAACATAAGTATGTTTGGTAGGGATGTTTTTTGGGTTGAAATTGAAAAATTAAAAATCAATAATTAATAATATAAATAATAAATAAAATATAATATAATAATAATAAAAAATGAATACAATAATAAAAAATAAATATAATATAAAAAAATGGACTAAATAATAAATAATAATAATAATAAAAAATTAATAAAATAAATAATAAATTACATAAAACATATTTAAAAATAATAAATAATAAACAAAATGAAATAAATAATAATAAATAATAAGTAAATATAATAAAAAAATAAATATTTCATAATAATAATAAAAAATGAGTATAATAATAATAAATTAATATTAAATTAATAAAATATATTTTAAATAATTAAAAATGAATAAATAATTTATAAATAAAATGAATTAAATAATGAAATAATAATAAATAAATAAATGGAACATATTTATAAATTAATAAATAATAATTTAATAATATAAATAATAAATAAAATATAATATAATAATAATAATAAATGAATACAATAATAATAAATAAATATAATAATAAAAATGGACTAAATAATAAATAATAATAATAAATTAATAAAATAAATAATAAATTACATAACACATATTTAAACATATAATAAAAATAATAAATAATAAATAATAAACAAAATAAAATAAATAATAAATAATAAATAAATATAATAAAAACTAATAAATAAATATAATAATAAATAATAAGTAAATATAATAACAAATAAATACTTCATAATAATAATAAAAAATGAGTATAATAATAATAAATTAATAAAATATATTTTTAAATAATTAGAAATGAATAAATAATTTATAAATAAAATGAATTAAATAATGAAATAATAATAAATTAATAAATATAATATATTTATAAATTAATAAATAATAATTTAATAATATAAATAATAAAATATATTATAAAGTGAAGAAAGTGTAAGTGATAAACACCAAATTCATGTTTATGCACTTATGCCTAAAATTTGCCTAAGTGAAAAATTGTTTTTTAACACACAAATCTCAAAAGCACTAACCAAACAAGTTTATAAACACATAAACAGACACAAAAACACTGCTACCAAACAAGCTCTAAGTCATGTCTTTTTTGCATGCATATCATTTTCATGACATTGAGTGCTCTTGGTCTCTCTAAGATACTTTGTCTTTAGATGATGCAAGTGAGGTAGCGATCCTTCAGTTGCATATCTAAAGTGTTCCCTTAAATTTTGTTTTAGCACTCTCTACGTGAGCGACGTATAGAGTCATGGGTTTTGATGCCAGCTATGCCCTTATCAAACCTCCCATGGTCACCTCTTTATAATGCTCTCTCTTTCTCACGTATGAATCATTTTGGACCAGTTCCCAAATTTACAACACTTTTCCCCATGTCACGCACTTAAGTCGCGACATGCCCTGATTCGCGAATTAGATATTTCCGAGCCACCCTTACAATTGTTTAGCTCTTTTGTTTTTAGGTAAATTTTGTTTAGCTCTTTCATATAGCTCTTTCGTATAAATACTTTTAAAATACGGTTTTATATATTTGAAATATTACTCGCCTGAGTAATAGTACTTATAATATTTATAATAAACTTGTACAACTAGTATAAACCTTTTTTGTCCGTTTATATTTACATATATGTATTTGTTATAATATATAACTGCTTGTACAAAGGTGAATGAGACCTTATTCACCGCAAAATCGTATTTTTATAATATGATATTTGGTTTTAGTAACTGTTGTTTATACTACTCTTAAATCCTTTCCAACGTCAGCATATTATTATCATTATTTTTTTATTTTTAGTAGCTACTCTATATTCACTTGAATCAATTCCAAATTCAGAATAATCGTATCCAAAAATTCTTATCTACGTATTGGATGCAAAACTGAAAAACCAAAAACAAAGCAAATCGTACTATTGCTATTTTTTAAAAGGCTTATTTTCACTCTCTATATAAACCTACTACTAGAGAGAACAAGAATCACTATCACATCTATAATGAATATGATGAATGCTAGACTTTTTCTCTGCGCACTGGCCCTCGCCACCTTCTTTGATTCTTGTAAGTTTTGTAATTCTGTTTATATATTTATTATTTTCCTGATATTCTTATTTCCATCTTTTAATATTATGTAATTTATGTGTGAAACAAACTTTTTATATATTTATATATAAATATACTACCAATTGAATTTAGATTCATATGTTTTTTTAAAAAAATACTGAACACAAAATATTATTTTTTGTCTATATATATAACTTATTGAATTTGGATTAAATATTCCCATTTCTTTTGAAAAATACCAATTACAAATCTATTGTTTTTTTGTAATATATATGTGCTTCATAGATGATAGATACCAACTAAAGCTTTAACTATATTGCATTGCAGGGGCTCACTCAGCCACATTCACTTTCACAAACAACTGCCCTTACACTATTTGGCCCGGAACCCTCACCGGCGGCATTGTCGCTCAACTACCGTCAACCGGGTTCGAGCTGCCACCCAAAGCCTCATCAACCCTGGACGTTCCGGCCCTGTGGTCCGGCCGGTTCTGGGCTCGGACTTTCTGCTCCACAGATGCCAATGGAAAGTTCACCTGCCAGACCGCAGACTGCGGGTCCGGCCAGATAGCATGCAACGGTGCCGGTGCAGTCCCTCCGGCAACCCTAGTGGAACTAACCCTAGCAGCCAACAACGGCCAAGACTTCTACGACGTGAGCCTCGTGGACGGCTTCAACCTGCCGGTTTCCGTCACCCCACAAGGCGGATCAGGCGGCTGCAGCACTACCGCATGCCCGGTGGACGTCAACGCCGAGTGTCTGCCGGAGCTTGCGGTGAGGAATCCAAATGGCGCCACAATTGGTTGCAAGAGTGCATGCCTAGCGTTTAATAATCCGGAGTATTGTTGCAGTGGAGCTTTTGGGACACCAGAGACTTGTCCACCAAGTCAATACTCTAGTTATTTTAAAGATAAGTGTCCTCAGGCTTATAGTTATGCCTATGATGATAAAACTAGCACTTTTACTTGTAATGGTGGACCTAATTATGCTGTTACATTCTGTCCATGAAAAAAAACAAATTGACAGAGAAGTGATATTTGTTAGATATAAATTTTTTGGTATGGGGACAGATTTTTTTTTTTTTGGCCAATGGATGGATATGATCACCAGAATACTAATAATAGTAAATTTTATTTCGATAAGTTAGATATTGTTTTCTAATTTTCTTCTGGAGAATATAAGAATTAGTAGAGGTTCAAAGCTGTTTGTACTTTAAATGTGATATGGTCCAGAAGTTAACATGTCTTGGGTCCAAATCCTCTGGTGAACAGTTGTCCACAATATGAATGAGTGTCCATAAAGAGACTTTAGTGCCATCACTAATAGAATACCTTAAGTTGTTCATAAGTGCAATTTTGAGGTTGAGTAACTTTTTCCATGTCCAAGACCTATTGTAAGATTACTTCAGCTGCCAGAAACTCTGGACCCGGATCCTCTCCGCTGGTGACCACGGGCCGCTGCTATATGGCGCATTGTAGAGGTGACATGTGGCATATAAAACCAAAGAAATTTCCAAGGACAGTTGATGAGAGAGAAACTATTCAAAAATGACAAGAATACCCTTCTTATTATCTTTATTTTCTCTCTTTATCTTTTTGCTCTTGTCAACATGTGTAATAATTTAATTATAATGGAATGATATAAATTAAAAGAGAAATTAAAAAAAAAAATCGGAATCGAACCGAACTTAACCGAATAATTTGTTCCGGTATTTATAAATATAGTATCTCAATTATTTCAAACCAAAATCAATTGGATAATTAGTGAAATAAAAGTAATTATTTTAAATTTATATATCTTAAAATTATAACCTTATAATTTTTAAATTATATATAAATAAAAATATAATATTAATAAGATAATAAAATAATAAGAATAAAAAAAAATTGGTTTGGTTCCGGTTCCGGTTCCGTTCCGTTCTACTAATTAGTTAAGAACCAGATGAAAAAAACAAAAACAAAAATACTGATTTCCAAACGGATCCTAAGTGTAAGACGCATCTATAACTTAAAGCGACGTAGTTTTGGTACTTTAATTATAATAAAAATTATTAAAATATTTGTCCACAATATCTTCTCTTCTTGCCACGAAACCCAAAAGTAATGGCGCTAAATTTGGCGTCGTCCCCAAATTTTTTTTTTCCTTTGGTACGGTTTAAAGTACATGTGCCCACAAATATGCGCGTTTGGCACAATACGTTGTGACTGTGCCTAAAAAGTAATGGTTTTAGGGACGGTCTTAAAGGATTGTGCCCAAAATTGCACTTTTTAGTAACAGATTTTGGACCATCTTTAATGGACCGTGACTAAAAGGCCAATTTCTTGTAATGACTCCTTCAAGATTGCCAACAACGGATCGACTCCCAGCAACTTCATTTATCTGTAATCCATGCCGAATAGCTTCACTAATCAACATTGCATCCATGTTGCAAAAAAATGAATAATGTAACTGAATGGCAAGATAGAACATGCATCGTTGGAAAAGTAGAGCAAATATCATATATTTTTCCGTCCTATAATGATCGGATTATTAAAAAAAATTCAAGCCCTGCTTTAAAGTAGCGTGTGAAATCTCCCGCTCATAAGAGTTGACATTTCAGATGTGGACTTCTTTATTTTCACTTTTTATTTTGTTGAAATAGTTCCCATGGCTTAGAAAGTATGATGATATATATGCCTAAGTCAAATTATGTTGCAAAATTTGAATGGGATTAACAATCTTTCTTGGGCTCATTGTAACACTCCGTTTCATTTTTCCTTTTTTTCTGAATTATTCCCGATTTATTTTCGGTGATGACGTCACTTGTTCATGACGTCATGGTTACTCTGTGTATTTTACGAGTAGATTTTTCGCGTTTACGCTTGGATTCGATTGCGCGACTTGGCGGTCATCACCTTAACGACTTTGTGGAGTATCGATGATGACTATATGACTTGACAACAACGTTTAGTAGATTCGGACTTGGTAAAACGTTTACGTGTGTTATTGTTATCGATTACGTGATTGAGTTGTGACGATTGACAGCTAGTGTTATCGACTAAATGGATTTGTTTCGACGCTTGATGTTTAGGGCTTCGACTCAGTTATTTGAGTTCGGTAGTTAGTGCTTTAGGGGTTCGATGTTTTTGTTTCCCCTAGTTATGGGTTAGTATGTGTCTTGTTTAGCTGACGTGCTTAGGAGTATTGATAGTCCTTTCGCTCATTTTATTTATGTTCGTATATACGTGCTCTGTGTGTTGATGCCCTGTGTATTGATGTGGCATTAGGTGCCTTAGTTGCTTGACTTAGGTGCTTATGTGTATTTGTATTGCTATGCTCGTTTTCATGTTTATACGTACGTGATGAGTGTTGATGCGATTTTGTTTAAACCTGTAGCGTTTAGTATTTCGACTAGACGACACATTTGGTCTGTTCGGCATTTATGGTTTTGATTCGATTGGTTCGTTTATCGTATTAGTGCTTATGGTGTTCGGCGTGACACATCCCCTGTGTTTCGGAGGTTGGGTTTTATACCCCAGATTCTATACTCCGTTTATTTTATTTATTCGGCGTTGCGATTTAAATCAGAATTATTAAGGATGCATTTGGTTTTCGGATTTTATTAGTTATTCGGGGTACCGTGGGGTTTTCGGTAAATTAATTGGTGGATAAATTTTGTGCCCCAGAATTTTATTTGGGCCTATATTAATTATTTGGAGTCCGGAGAATTTTATGGGCTCACGTGGAATTATTTGAGTGTCCCCGGTATATTTTACGGGACTTATTTTATTTATGCGAATTTAATTATGATTATATATTTTTATGGGTTTCATACCCTAGATTATCTATTTCAATTATATTATTTATTTGGGCATTCCGTTTATTTTTCAGGCACGTGTTATATTATTTCGAGATTTTTCGATATATTTTCGGGATTTACTGTTCGTATGTATATATTATTAATTAGGAATATATGTATAGTTGGGTATTAAATGGGTATATATATATATATTTAATTATATAGATAAATATACAGATATATCTATATGTGTGTGTTTGGTCGGGTATTGAAATACCAGATCTGTTCTCCTTCATCACAGACCATCATCTTCTTCCTTTCTACAAGTTCGGTTAGAGAGAGAGAGAGAAGCTCTTGAAGAGGGGGGTGGTTGCGCAGAGGAGGCGCGGCCTGTAGGGGGAGTCGTCAGCAGAAGGCAGCGACGGCGATTGGAGCGGAAGCCGCTGGTTGCGGCTCCGGCGATGGCGACTTGGCGGTGTTGAGGTGCAACTCTGGTGGCGCAGTAGCAGCAGTTCGCGCTACAGGCCATTTTCGGCCAGGAACTTCAGCTAATTATTTGGCTACCTTCCCGAGCTTCGATTGAGCTGATTTTCGGAGGGTAGATGCGTCCTAGTGTCAGGTACGACGTGTAAAAATTTTGTACTTTTTCGTTGAGCGGTTTGTCGGGAAATTCGATTTGAAGTTTCGAATTTTCGTTTGGGTTATATTAGATTTGTTCGAATTAAATTATTGATTGCTAACGAATTTTAATTATATTGAATAGGACGGTAAGACGGTCGTTTCGATATATTAAAAATAATTTTCGGACGACTTTGGGCGACGAGCACTATTCACGGCCGGTACTGTTCACGGCGGGACCGTTTGTAAGCGTATATAATTAGGTGGGAAAAATATATATTTATTCTTATATATATATATATATATATATATATATATATATATATATGCATATCTGACCCTCACTAATAGTGCGTAGAAAACGTTAATTAATTACCGTTGTATGTTTATGGGTAAATAAAAATATTTAATTAATTCCTAGCAGTGGACGGAAATCTAGGAATTTTATAAAATTTATAAAATACCCATAGTTGGATTAGATGATTGGTGGAAATAGAAATACTTCGGAGAAATTAAGTAGATTATTTCCCATGAGAAAATTAAATAAATTTTATTTCTCGGAAAAGTTAAAATAATTATAAACCTATTTAAATTAAATCGTTATAGGCGGTTTAGGACCCCTTTGAGTTCGAAATAGGTTTATAGCAGGTGTATGTGGACGTAGATTCGATTACTTTATTTATCCCCTATTAATTATATTTTATTGGAAATTAAAATATGTTAGGGGATTTACGAGAATAAGGGATGTTATACTTAGACTTAATTTTAGTTCCCTTGTTGATTTTCTCGTAAATTATAAAGAAATTAAATTGCGAATTTAATTGTCTAATTTTCCCTAAGGCGAATTAATTTGAAAATAATTATTGGGAATTTAATTAAAAGCATGCTGACAAATAAAATCTATAAAGATTGGGTAATTGAGAACCCGATTATTTCTGTAATAAAATGGAAATTGATTTACTGTATATTTGAAATTGTAAAGCATGCTTTGTATGAGATTGCTTGGCTTTTATGCCGTGTTATTGAGCATATTAAATTCATATGGAGACATTTTGCATTCATATAGCACCATGTTATATACATATTGTTTCGGTGCACGTTGCATGCCTCAGTTATATCACGTACAGGTCTGGATCGTTTGGAATGTCGAAACAACTGGCCAGGGGGTGGTCTAGCACCCAGGGAGCTAGTAACTCTCAATTCTCTAGACATTTGGGGGTGAGGGCTTGGGCCTCACTTGCCGGTTCCCGGGCGGGCTTGTGGTCCCCGCACTTTCTTTGGCGACGCCCACCCTTCCTGTTGTGGGTTTGTTGCCCCAGCAGTGAACGGTTTGGGATTCCTGGATATTTGTTTCACCCTTTAGTGGCTAGGGTTGCATTGGAGTTGCATTGTCATTACATTGACATTTCATTGACATTCATATTGACATGTGCTTATCGGTTATTATTGTTTATTGATGTTGAGCTGGTTATATATGAAATTTTAATTAAAGATTTGTATTATTCTCTTAGGCGCTAGGGCGCGGTATTTGTGATGGATGTTCTAACCGTGGTTAAACTATAATGAAAGTGTGAATTTCCTAGTGTAAAGGGAAACGTGAAAACTTAAAGTTAAAAAGTAAATTGACCTTGGGGAGTAAGGGTTCCCCGTATGTTAGGCTCTAGTTGAGCTGGGTAACAGTATATTGGGACTTAGTTGAGTTTATGATGTTCGGCCATATAGGCCTTCGTAGTTGGTGAGTGGTACTACTACGGGTTGATTGTTAGACCACTTCGGTGGTGTGAGGAGTTTAGAAATTTAAAGGTTGCCCTAGGCTTATAAATCTTGCCATCTCTTTATTTCAAACTGTCGTTATTTATGGGTTGTGATTCTTTCCTCCCATTTGTAGAAGTTTTTTTGAATATTAAACCGTGGTTATTCCGGTACCTTGAAATCTGGGTCATGGTTTGGATCTTTGGGATCAAACCAGAGTTTTCTCAAAGTTTTGAAAACTTAAAGTTTTTAAAATTTTATAAATTGTGTTCTTTAATTACCCTGGTGCCCGTTGACTATTTTTGAAAGTCAGAAATCAAAAACTTGTTTCGTAAAATATGTTTAAATTCTTGGGACCCGGAGTACCGAATGCAAATTCGCTTTTGAAAGAAATTTTTGAAAATATTATTTGAAATTGTTTTATAAAATCGGTGAATTAGGGCACGGGTTGCCCCTGTTCTAGAAATTTCAAGGTTATTTCCGAGATCTCAGCATCGTAAAGGTCGAGAAATCCAGGTTTCTCCTAGCTTGTTGTCTAGGATTCCTTCCTGTGCCCGGTTTTGTTTGGGCATTCTTTCAGGATTATTTTTATAAATTTTTAAATAAATGTTAAAGGTCTTATGACCAGATTTGAAAGTAGTTTAAAAGTGATTTGAAAATGGTTGTCGGTTTGGACTCTAGTAGGTCTTCTTTCTCCTGTAGTTATCCCTTGGGTATTTTAGGGCCTTAGCTGTTAGTGCGGCCCTTATGTTTATCTTCCCTGATGCTCATCCCGTCATACTTCGGGTATGTGACATAGTGTTGATTTATGCACACATAGTGCGGTTTCTAGTACTCTGGTTGGGTTCGGAGACGTTGGAACCAAATAAGATTTGACTGGGTCCTAACTTTTTCTTAAAAACCGGTTGGATCCTTCGGGGTTCAACATTTTTCTTTAAAAACCCGAGGACCATGGCATCTGTTTGGGACTAAACGACTCCAATACCCCATTCTAGTGCCTAGATAGGCAGTGTGAGTTAGAGATAGTTCGGTTGATTACCGAATCCGATGTGGAGATAGTACCTTCCTTTCTTATGTTTCTTCGAGTGAACGGGTTGGTTCACTGGTTGTTGTACGTAAATGAAGGATTATTCCCTTTCGGTAGTCCTAAGGAGTGACTTATTTACCTCCTAGGAACCTTGAGTAGCGTGTTTGGTGCACGGTATGGTGGATAGCTAGTCTTGTTGTATCTCTAGATGAGAGCGGAGTTCAGATTATTTGTCTATAGGCCTAGGCGACATGCTTAGTTACGTTCAGGACGTTATATATATATATATATATATATGTACGTAGATATGTGTGGTGTTTATGTTTTCGTTGTTATGTAGTTCGTATGAGTTTCGTAGTTACTCGAGGTTAGTGATGAGGTTATTGACGGGGTCTCGGATTGGCGGGGTGCCATATGAGACAATTGACTGACCTAGGATAGATGCATGCACACGGGATGGTTAGCGTTTTCTAGACGGCTATGAGTGTGATGTTTTGATATTATGGTGAGCCCCCAAGGTTGTGCTCACCCCCACACATGTTGCAGGTTTGCAGGTGGACGCAGCAAGGCTTATGCTCGGCAGCGACGATACGGGTGATTTGGGATGGTAGTTTTGTTACTCTTTCCGTAGTTACATTTGTGTATTCTTTCATTCTCTTGGGAGCCAGGTTGTTGGAAGATTCCCTTGTATTGTATCTCTATTCTGTGTATTCATTATTTTCGGGGTGCCTTTGTATCATTTCGGCACTACCACTGAGTTTTTATGTATTCTTATTTGAGCTTGGTGGCTCAGTCGGTAATTGTTGTTTTGGGGTGCCTTTTTACCTTTTCGGCATCGCCATCTGATTTTCTTTATAATTTCATTTGAGCATTTGGGGCTCTATTGATTTTAGAGGGGTTTGGAAAGGTATTGGTGTTCTTTTCCACTACCTCGGCCCTACTAGGTTTCTGGAATGTTGGGCTACGTGCCATTATTTCTATTTCGGTTATTATGGGCAGGTTTGTTTGTTGTGTTGCTTTTGGGTTGTCCGGATGTTCCATTTACAAATGGAACTATGCCGGATTTTCGTTAGAATTCCTTTACTGAGTTTCTATCACTCATCACATTCCATGTATTTTGATGTTATCGTTGATTTTGGTTGTCGTTTTCTGCGACGTCATACCCTGGTATTCACTGATTCTCCTGATTGGAGTCTCAGGAATAACGGGGCGTGACACTCATGCTCTCAGGTGTTTACGCGAATTTGAAATACTTGACAAAATCCTTCTCTAAGAAGAAGAAACTTGAAAGTAGGGCATGTGAGGATAATGTTACCATTGGGTGCTGTAGAGATTGCCAGTAGAGTTGCATTTTGTGACTCTTCTAACAAGATTTGGGACTCTATAGCAGAGTCATTTTCGCACCCCAAGTAATGTATCTCGAGTCGAGTTTATGAATTATATGAGAAGATTTTGCTACTAAGTAGTCCAAAAAACCATTGTCAAAAACTACAGTATGCTAAAGAACTTGTTGGATCTGTTACTGCAACATGACCTCATTCAATGACTGATTTAGAGCAACAAAAAAACATCGGGAGGGGTTTATGATTGCTTCATCGCTAACAGATTTAGACATAGATCATTTACGAAGTTGCTTCATCGTCAAACGATGCAACGTACGTGTTCCAAGTTGTGGCATGTTTATCTTGAATGTTCTAGCTTGAGAGGGAGTATTAGAGAATTTATATCGTTATTTCTTTTGTACATCAAGGTGACTATTTATATGTTTACTCCATATGTAACAGGTGAAAGGTGTAGGAAAACCCGAGATTTTACTCTCGTGTTCACAAAACTCTCTCTCTCTTCTTCCTCCTTTTCCCTACCTCTACAAACCTAGTTTTTTCCATTTTAACTACTACAGTTGGGATATGAAATGAATTTGATCCTCAAAATGAAGGAAGTTCCATAAAGTTAAGGGTGCGTTTGGAAAGTCTGTTTTTTGTATTTGTTTTCTGTCTTCAAATATAAAAACTGTTTTTGTATTTGTCTTTGTTTTTTTCAGCGAAAAACTAAAAACAAAAAAGCGTTTGGATGAAGGTGTTTTCACCACTTTTATTTGGTGAAAGTTGTATTTTTAATTTGGTGTTTTCACTGTTTTTACAACCTAAACAGTGAAAAAACTCAAAAAATAATTAAAAGTTGTATTTGGTGTTTTTACCACATTTACACACTATTCACATAAAACAGTTTTCTTGAGAAAAAAAAAGTGAACAGTAAACGCGTTTGCCAAACGTGTTTTTTTTTTTGAACTTGGTGAATAGTAAAAAAACAAAAACTGTTTTTCCGTATCCAAACGGGGCCTAAGAGTTATTACTCTAAATAAAAGGCAACTTGATAAGCATTGGTACGAATAATGATCGTCAAAAGATATGTATGAGGCACTTATGTTTTTGCTCTGGAGACATAGGCTAGTATAATTTTGCATTGCCCTCCCCTCCGAACACGCAGGAGCTGTTTCACAGTATCAACAAGCAAAGGAACACTATTCTGTTGAAAGTTTACATATTGTCAAGGATTTCCTTATTGTGTTACGACTAATTCTTGTTCGAGTTGAAATATGTCAAATAAAAGGAAAGCAGTGTACTTACCGGAAAAAAAAGAAAAGGAAAGTAATGTGTAAAACAGGTACAAATGCGAAATTTTAACATCTTACACAAGTTATTTCGAAAGAAGGACATGATTAGGCTAGTAAGGGGAGTTATGTTGAATCAAGCCTCAACAAGTATGAATACTCAAATTTAACAAGTTCCAAGAGTTTAAAGCTCTTGTTGAGAAATAGAGCGGGCACAATATCAAGACGTTGCGGTCAGATCAAGGAGGAGAATATATGTCGAATGCATTCCAGAATTACTGCAAAGAGCACGACATCCGACAACAAATAACACCATCCTATACACCTCAGCTAAATGGTGTTTCTGAAAGGAAGAATCGCACGATCTTGGACATGGTCAGAAGTATGCTGAAAGGAAAGTCAATGCCCAAGGAATTTTGGGCTGAAGTGGTATCTTATGTTATCTATCTGCTGAATAGGTGTCCAACCAGAAGACTCCAGTTCAAAACACCTGAAGAAACCTGGAGTTCATATAAGCCGAGCGTCAATCACCTCAGAATTTTTGGATGTATGGCTTACACCAAGATTCCAGAAGCCAGAAGAACCAAGCTCGACGACAAATGACATAAATGTATCTTTATCGGCTATGGCGACAGAACAATGGGATATAAGTTATTTAATCCCATCACCAAGGAAGTAATTATGAGCAGTGACGTGATCTTTGAAGAAAATGAAGCTTGGAACTGGGATCAGAATGAAGATGGAAACACCAAGGAGCTGGTACTTGAAGAAGATGATGAAGTAGAAAAAGAAGTTGCAATGGAGCTGCAAATTCTACCACATCAATCTCCTGTACCTGCAAGAAATGATCCTTCATCATTATCATCACCAGATGAAAGATCAAGTGAAATACCCAGAAAAGTGAGAAGCCTTAGGGAACTATATGAAGCCACTGAAGAAGATCCAGACTACAATTTTCTAAGCTTATTTCTAGATAGTGATCCTGTCAATTTCATAGAAGCCATCCAAGAGAAGAAGTGGAAGTGAGCAATGGATGAAAAAATCAGAGCCATAGACAAGAATGACACATGGGAGCTATGTAGTATACCAAAAAGTCAAAAGCCTATTGGAGTCAAATGGGTCTACAAGACAAAGAAGAATGAAAAAGACGAAGTTCAGAGATACAAAGATCGCCTTGTTGCAAAAGGCTATAAACAGAGACAAGGACTAGACTATGGTGAAGTATTTGCTTATGTTGCCCGATTAGAGACAATCAGGCTAATGATATCTATTGTTGCTCAGAATAGATGGAAGTTGTACCAACTTGATTTGAAGTCAGCATTTCTGAATGGATTTCTAGAAGAAGAAATATATGTCGAACAACCGCTGGGATATACAAATGACGGACATGAAGATAATGTGTACAGGTTGAAGAAAGCTCTCTATGGACTGAAACAAGCTCCACGTGCATGGAATACAAGAATTGACAAGTATTTCCATGATAATGGGTTCGAGAAATGTCCATATGAACATGCATTGTACCTGAAGAAAGGTCCAGAAGGAAGTGTACTATTTGCAGGTCTGTATGTTGATGATTTGATCTTCATAGGAAACAACTCAGCCATGTTTGAAGAGTTCAAGAAAACCATGATTCAAGAATTCGAGATGACAGACATATGTCTGATGTCACACTTTCATGGAATTGAAGTAAAGCAGAATGCTGAAGGAATCTCGATCTGCCAAAGTAGGTATGCAAAGGAGATTCTCAAGAAGTTCAGAATGGAATCAAGCAATCCAGTATCAACTCCGGTGGAAAGCAGCGTGGAACTCGGAAAGAATGAAGACGGAGGAAATGTTGATCCAACATACTTCAAAAGTTTAGTTGGAAGTCTCTGGTACCTGACTTGTACCAGACCAGATATACTCTACGAAGTTGGATTGATCAGCGGATACATGGAGGAACCAGATCAATCACACCTGAATGTTGCAAAGAGAATACTCCGCTACATCAATGGTACAATCAATGATGATTTGCTATATACCTCAACTGATGAATTAAGATTCACTAGTTATTCAGATAGTGATTGGGATAGAGATTTGGATGAAAGAAAAAGCACAACTAGATTTGTGTTTTTCATTGGAGATACAACATTCACATGGTCATCCAAGAAACAACCGATAGTAACGCTATCATCATGCGAAGCTAAATACGTAGCAGCCAGCTCAACTGTGTGTCATGCTATTTGGTTGAGAAATGTGTTAGAGCATTTGTGTTTTCCACAAGAAAAACCTACAGAAATTTTCATTGATAATCGTTCAGCAATTGCACTTGCAAAGAATCCAGTCTTCCATGAACGAAGCAAGCATATTGATACACGGTATCATTTCATCAGGGAACATGTGAAGAACAGAGAAGATGAATTAATATCTTGCAAGACAAATTATCAAATTGCAGATATTTTTACAAAGTCATTGAAGCAAGACATGTTCAACAGACTGAAGATGATGTTAGGAATGCAGAAGTGTGGATAATCAAGTTTAAGGGGGAATGTTGAAAAGTAAACTTGATAATGATCATCCATTGAAAGCTCCACATGCATGCACCAACCCCAAAGGTCAAATTTTGCTGCACAACACCATGCGTGAGTTGTTCACGCTCATATCTTCCAAAGTCAAGAATGGCTGCCACGAAGATTTTCTTTGTCAGTTTATGTATTTCAATTCTATATATAGGTGTATGGTATTGTATTGAAAGATTGTAAGAAGCAAGAAACAAATAGAGTGTGAGAGTAGAGTGAAAGTTTGTAATCTGTTTTTGTGTTTGAAATAAAAGATTGTGTTTTTCATATGTTTGAGTGTATCTTGGGAGTTATTAAATCACCACAAGTGATTTTCAACAAGAACAACCTCATCCGAACAACATCAACAATGGCTTTGAGAGTTCCTTCAGGAGGTAAGTATTGATTTATGAAGACCCTATTATTTCTCTCTCTTCAAACATGATAGATGTAGCTAGTTAGGGCTAATTTCCATGTTAAAATCCTAGCTTTTCCTAGTTTGTCTTTCCAATTAGAGGAAGCCCAAACAAAGAATTGTTGCCATGAGTTTGAACTAGTGTAGAACCTACATTTATCCTGTAAATTAGCCCATATCCATTGTGTATAACAACATTGTTTAAATAAATGCTCATGATTTTCTGTTGCCTTGAGACACAAAACACACACATTGGGTTGCATCAAATATCTTAAATTTGGTTGATCTTTAGTGCTTAATTTCCCCAGTATTGCCAACCACAAGCAAAGGGATTGTTTTGGTATTCTATTTGGAACCAAACCAATTTGAACCAGTGACACTTAAGAGGGGTGGGGCAAATGGTAGCAAGGGTATATTTGAGGGTGTAGGTTTTTGAAGGAGATGGACTCCGGTGAATGCAATCAGTGGTTGCACAACCGGAGGGGAAGAGTTGATAGGTCAAAATGGGGTTTGATAATGCTTAGAATTTGTCTGGGCCAGTGCCGCCACATTCCATTAACCAAGAAGGAAAATACTTCCAAGTGCTTGTTGGAGAACCATCTCTGTCTTTGGGTATAATTAATTAGAGCAGTGTGAATAGGGCCACAAGAAGCCAGTTATCATATTTATCTTATACTATCAAAAGTTGTTATCAAAGTAAGCATGTTGTTCTCATTCTATCACGCAGCCAATGATGTGATTGTAAAGACATACTTATTTTTAAATAATATGTTTAAAATATTGAAAAACTATTCTGAATTGAAATTAACGAACTATTCTCAATTTTAATAATATTTAAATTGGAAAACTGATAGATAAGGTGAATTATATAGTCATTTGTAATTATATAATCAAATCCTATTACTGAATTGAATTTCTAATATAAAAAAATTTCCAATGTAAATTAATCAAATAAAAATGATCAAATTATCCATCAAATCATGTAACAAACTTAATAAAATTCGGATAAGATCAAAGTTGATCTCAATGAATCACATTGTAAGGTCATTTTTATTTCATCATGAAAAAAGTACAACAACTGTTTTGAAATATGTATGGTGTAAGGACCAAGGACTAAATGTCGCATATTGCATACGGATAACTTGTCAAATTTTCCAAACATTATTTCTGCTTTCAAAAATAGGCGATGATGTGGCACACTTTCAGGCATTGATTTTATTTTTTGAAAAAAATCAAAAGAGAGAAAATATCTCAAGAGAATCAATAAGTCCTGTAAATTTAGAGGACTGCATGAAATTACCGTAACAATTTTTATTGAATAGTATTAAAGATAGTGTTGTAATTTGAATGACAATATTTATTGACAGTTTTCGAATTTATGTGGCTTTTAACAAAAATTAGACTTTTTTTTATAAATAAAAAAACAAAATTTACAGTTTCCTTTTAAACTTTTCTACAAACTCTTGTTTGGTTGTTTACAATAACTAATATATAAATATATTTCACTATAAAATAAAGTTTTACCATTAATAGTAACATAGTTATATAAAATAAATATTTCTTAATCTAGGATATATTATTAAATATTAATTTAGGATAACATATCAAAATAAATAAATATATATATATATATATATATATATATATATATATATATATATATATATTACTTTTTGGTTGTGAGAACGTTAAAATTCAATATAAATCCCCAAAATACAAATAAATAAAAACAATTTATAACACGAGTTATTCATTCTCTCAATACCCAAGTTCCAACAACTAATGAATCGCATGACTTGGCATGTCTAATTTAGAAGCGTTGAACATGAATCTAACGCCAACAAAAAAAATATATATTTAACTTATAGGGAGAAAATTTATGCTCATTATTTTTGTCATTAATTTTCATGTGAATGAAGATATAAACATCTCCTTATTATTGTTGACATTACAGTATGAGAGCACAGTATTCTCAACTCAAGAAAAGACATACAACATGACTATTATTACCATAAGAATCAAAACCCTAGTTTCTCATGGACAAAAGGTAATAGCATAGTTAGGTCCACCAGAGCAAGTAAAAGTGCTACTTTGGTCATCATAGGCATAACTATAAGCCTGAGGACACTTCCCTTTAAAGAACCTGGAGTAGTCAGTAGGTTTACATGTCTGTGGTGTCCCAAATGCCCCTGTGCAACAATACTCCGGCTTATTAAACGCCACACATGCACTCTTGCAACCAATTGTCGCACCATTTGGATCCCTCACCGCAAGCTCCGCCGGACACGCGGCGTTGATGTCCACCGGGCATGCGGTGGCCCTGCAGTCGCCCGATCCACCTCGTGGGGCGACCGAAACCGGCAAGTTGAAGCCGTCCACGTTGCTGACGTCGTAGTAGTCTTGGCCATTGTTAGCTGCTAGGGTTGGTTCTACTAGGGTTGCGGGAGGGGCTCCGCCCTTGCCATTGCAACCTATCTGGCCGGAGCCACAATCGCCACTGAGGCAGGTGAACCTGCCGCCAGCGTCGGTAGAGCAAGAACGGCGCGCCCAGAAGCGGCCGGACCAGGGGGCAGGGACGTTGACGGTGGAGGAGGCTTTGGAGTCTAACCTGAAACCGGTGGTGGATAATTGGCGGCCACCGCCGCTGGTGAGGGTGGCGGGCCAAATGGTGTAGGGACAGTTGTTTGTGAATGTAAATGTGGCTGAGTGAGCACCTGCAATAACATTAACAAAATATGGTTACAACTATAACTTAGTGATTTATTGGACGTGAAAAAATAAGCGAGGCATGTAGAGCTTGCATGCAGGGATTGGTTCAATCCAAATTAGCTAATAGCCTTTAGTTAATTATTTATTTATTTTGTTTTAAGAAAAGTGCTCATCTCTATGGTACTTGTAATTAAGGTCATTTTTGTGTACTTCCCAAGGACGGTAAATTTTATATTTCTTTCCATGCCTAGTGGAAATGCAAAAGGTACATGTTAATATGTTATATTTCAAAATAACAAAAGTATGAGTGTTATTTTAATAAGTAAACATTAATGTGATGCTAAAAATGAGTTAATTAATCAATCATGATTAAAAAGAAATTAAGTAATATCACAACTTTACCATTTTTTGAACTAATTCTGAGTGATCTGTAACGTCATACTTTTTTAGTTTTTAAAATATTTTTTTGGATATTATTATTATTATTATTATTTTGAACACATGTCAAGTAATGGTCTCTCCTAATTATGTCATGAAATTAGATTCATGATGTTATGTTTCTCTGTTTTATGCATATGTACAAATGTCGATGCCATCCATGCCCTTCACTAATATACATAATTTAAACCTTTTTTCTCAAGATTAACGTTATGAAATTGTGTGTACAATATTGATATATATACATATATATATAAATATTTATGTTTACACCTATAAGTCGTACATCATGCAATTGAGTTCATGGAATATCATAAATAATTCTTCACTTTCCTTGTATTAAAATATTAAAGATTGACGATTGAAGTCATGGTATGATTGCTTTTTTTTCAAGAAAGAACACACTGCAGTCTAAACAAACTGCAGAAAAACCTAAAGACACAAAGAAAAAAAAAAGTGTAACTTTAAATAGATTAGTCCGTTTTTTTCCCCAAACTTGTTGCGTTGACAACAATCAACAGAAAAATGGTTTCATGCAAAACCAATGACCAAATTACGAACGTACGTTCCCTGTTACACTACTCACACATGCATAACAAATTAAAACCCGACAAATTAATTAAATAAATTCAAAAAATAAATAACATAAACAAGAACATATAAAACTTACAAGAATTAAAAATGGTGGTTAGGGCAAGTGCGCTGAGAAGAACTCTAATATTCACCATTTTGTATCTAACTTTATATGATGGTGAGTACTATCATATGTAGTACTAGGGGTATATATAGTGTCAAAGAACGTGTAAGGATCATAATGATACCTGGTCATTTTTTCTATCATCTATGGGGGTTTTGACTTTATACTTATGGTGGCTTTGGGGCTTCTCATTGTCTTTTTTAACTATTCTAGGGGATGGCCTTTGTAGCTTGTATTAGCTTTGGCTTCGTTCATTAATATTAATTACCTTAAGAAAAAAAAGGATAATAATGAACATTAAAAAAAATTTGCTTAACCTTTCGAAAAATAAAAAATTACTTGCTTAGGCGTGAGGTGGACTGCTAATTGCAATCGCATGCGAGTTTAAAATCACAGTAGCAATTTTTATGGGCGAGCATTAAAGAAAGTATTGTAATTTGAGTGGGAGTATTTATTGATAGTGTTGGAATTTGTGTGATTGTTTACAAAAATTAAACTTTCGTACAAGACCTTATTTGATTGGTTTCATTATAACAATTATCCTATAAATATATTTTAATATAATTTAACTATTCTAGCTTTGATTGAGTGATACTGTTTTAATTTGGGTGTTTGTTTAGAAAAATAAATATAACTCTTTGGTCTTTATTCTTCTATAATTTAATCTTTATTATTTTTAAGTAATTTTTAATATTCTAAATCTAGGTACAATACTTGATACTACTTTAATACTTTTTTAAGATTAAATATTATTTAAATTAATATATTAAGAAGAGTAAACAAACTCTTTGGATGATGATTGTTGTTTTAGTTGCACTAACAATATCACAAACTCCGATGTGATCTGAATTTGTGATACCGTTACTGCATACCTCGACTACAAAAGTACCATTAGGTGGATTCATTCAATGTTATACAAACATATATATATATATATATCCTAATGCAATCTTTGTTACGCTAAATAACCTGTTCGTTTAGAAGTCAATAATATGAAGACTATAAAAGTACCATTAGTTGGATGCATTCAATGTTATACAAACATATATATATATATATATATATATATATCCTAATGCAATCTTTGTTACGCTAAATAACCTGTTTGTTTAGAAGTCAATAATATGAACACTATTCCGCTTGACACTATGATTACTCCTAGCACTATATCTTTTTTGGGTAAATCATTTCTATGTAGCACGGGTAAGGAGACGGGAATAGGATACGAACACAAAGATATAATAATTTTTTTTTAAAAAAGATACAGATACAATAAGATACAGTAAAAATAAAAATAAAAAATAAAATATTTATGTAAAAATTATATGAAATTTTATCAATTTCCTCAAGACCATCAAAGTTTAAATCTGGAATAAAGAAAAAAAAAACACAAAAGATAGAAACAAGATGAAAAAATATATATAGACCAGATTGCTAGAAAAAAAAAAAAAAAACCCAAAGTTTAAATCTGAAATAAAGAAAAGAAAAAAAAGACAAGCATTTGACACTTTCATTCCTCAATTCATAAGTCTCTTTCTCTGTCTACACGAGCTTTGAATGGGTTTTGATTCTTCTAGCGCATTTGACACTTTCTAGGGTTTCAAATTATCTGCTACAAACTATCAGTAAGTCTCTTCAACAATCTTCATTATATTTCTTTTTGGCCCTTAATGTTCAATCTCATAGCTCTCTTTACAGTTTTTTTACTCAGTCGTATTTGTGTTTGATTTCTTCTCCTCTTCTGTTTCTCCATGTATCGAACCCAATACATATAGAGAGAGAAAATTATACAATTACACAAATTCCACAATTAGTCGTTTAGGTTTTAGCATTTAGAGAGAGAAAGAGTCAATTTTTAATATTACAATTTATTTTGACATGCCGTATCAAAGGTGTCCTATCCTGACCGTATCTGAAAATAAAAAGATAATTGAAAAACATTGAATACTTTATGGAGTATTAGACACCTGTCCCCGGTTATGTCCAAAGGTGCCAGACACGTGTCCACAGGAGGCGGAGGGAAGGGGGCAGCAGGGGCCATGGCCCCCACAAGATTTTTATTTTTTTTGGTTTTCTATTTATATATTTTAAGCTTAAATAATGGATAAGTGTATTAGGCCCCTCCTTAAATAAGATTAGAAAAGGGCCCAATATTTTTTGTGGCCCAACAATTTACAAAATAAAAATAAAATATTTTTTTTAGTTTTTTCATTAAAAAATATTAATTAATTAAAAAATATATTTGAAATTCTTGTATAAGTTTGACGGTGTATGGGGTGTATTTACCACTCAAATGTTCTAAATCCATTTTTAGTAACTACTGCATTTTTCAAGCTCAAATTTTATAGCAGCAATAGTGTTTTGTTCTCTTATAGATATATATGTATATATAATGATGAGATATAGTGTTTTCTTTTTTGGGTACAAAAAAATAGATTGAAACATAGATTGTTATTTTTTTGATTTCAACCCCTATCTGTAAATCCTGACTCCGCCCCTGCGTGTCTGATACTACAACGTCGTCCCCGTGCTCCTAGTCCTATATTTTATATAGCACATTTATACATTATCTGGGATATATATATATATATACATATGTATCACTCATGTAATCATGTTGTTGCCCGTGAAAACAAAGGTGCAAGATGTTGAGGACAAAGAGCCCTGACATTGAAACTTGAGGAGATAACTAGCGAAGTTTTTTAAAATTAATTCTTTTCGAGAAAATTTAACAAACACAAGTATTTGAATTAGTGTATTGAAGCCCGGAGATAACTAGTCAATTAACAAAAATAATGTAAATAATAAAAGAAAGTATTATGGGGCTCATAGGACCTTTGACTCATTTGAATCCAGTCACATCACAATCCAAATTAAACATTCATTATTCGAATAAACTACCTCCCAGCCTTTTCCCACCTGTCACCCGTTCGGATTTAATACAGCTAACTTTTGTTGCAAATAATCACAAAGCCTTACAAGGCCACCTAAGAGGAGTAAAGCTCTACCAAACCAAAGCAAAAGCAAGCTCAAGAGCTGCACCAGCTAACAACAGACAAAGAGCTAAAGCGCAAGAAAATAAAAGCACACACCAGTACAAGCACTACTTTTTATTTGACTCACACGTATCAAAGTGATATTGTTAATGTCTGGGTATTTTCCACTGATATCATAAAGCAGATTCAACAAATTCACTTTTCGAAAATATATCAAACTCCCTCCACAAACCAAATTAATAACCAAATTGAGCTATACACTTTTTTTTTAAGAGATTAATAAATGACCTTTTTAATACTTTGTCACATTATATTGAATTCTTGTTGCAAAGTGCTATAGTTTTATCACATACTGCCTCACCGTTCCTTTCACCTTGCGAGCCTCACCGTTCCCATCAGCTTGCGAGCCAAAGTAATAATATCAATGTTGGGTGGTTGTCCAATCGTATTCCATCTTCATACCTAATAAATTCACTATTTGACACAACTATTGTGATATCCTTCATCAATGTTGGGTGGTTGTCCAATCGTATTCCATCTTCATACCTAATAAATTCACTATTTGACACAACTATTGTGATATCCTTCATCGCTCAATATAATAGTGGTGAAGTGCGTCAAGTATTGTCTTCGATGATATGAGACCTTTTGGAAAAGTCCAAAAAACTTTTGTGTTGTAGGGCCTTTAGAAATTTGATGAATTTATACACATTTCAAACAAATTATAAGAAATTTGTTGCATCAACAAACATATATATAACTGAAAATCCGGGGTCAATGAAATATTAAAAAATGTCCATGCTTAGCATGTCCACAGATTGATACTATTACATTCCAAATGAAAATAATAATAATAAAATCTTGCACAGGTATTTACAAGTAACCGCCTAACGGTATTTGACCCAAAATAATTAATATCAATATGAGGGTAGAATCAGAACATATTTGATGCTTCTACTGGAGGGTTATCTCGTATATAACTCCTTCAAGATTACCAACAACGGATCGACTCCCAGCAACTTCATCTATCTGTAATCCATGCCGAATAGCTTCACTAATCACCATTGCATCCATGCTGCACAAAAATGAATAATGTAACTGAATGGCAAGATAGAACATGCATCGCTGGAAAAGTAGAGCAAATATCATATTTTCCATCCTATAATGATCGGATTATTAAAAAAAAATCAAGCCCTGCTTTAAAGTAGCGTGTGAAATCTCCCGCTCATAAGAGTTGACATTTCAGATGTGGGCCTCCTTATGTTGCAAAAATTAAATGCCTAAGTCAGATTATGTTGCAAAAATTGAATGGGATTAACAATCTTTCTTGGCCTCGTGCTCTCTAGTGTTTACGCGAATTTGAAATACTTGACAAAATCCTTCTCTAACAAGAAGAAACTTGAAAGTAGGGCATCAGGATAATGTTACCATTGGGTGCTGTAGAGATTGCCAGTAGAGTTGCATTTTGTGACTCTTCTAACAAGATTTGGGACTCTATTGCAGAGTCATTTTCGCACCCCAAGTAATGTATCTCGAGTCGACTTTATGAATTGTATGAGAAGATTTTGCTACTAAGCAGTCCAAAAAACCATTGTCAGAAAACTACAGTATGCTAAACAACTTGCGGGATCCGTTACTGCAACATGACCTCATTCAACTGATTTAGAGCAACAGAAAAGACATCGGGAGGGGTTTATGATTGCTTCATCGCTAACAGATTTAGACATAGATCATTTACAAAGTTGCTTCATCGTCAAACTATGCAACTTACGTGTCTCGGATGCTCCAGCTTGAGGAGGAGTATTAGAGAATTTACATCGTTATTTCTTTTGTACATCAAGGTGACTGTTTATATGCTTACTTCATATGTAACAGGTGAGAGGTGTGGGAAAACCCCAGATTTTACTCTCGTGTTCACAAAACTCTCTCTTCTTCTTCCTCCTCTTCCCAACTTCTACAAACCTGGTTTTTTCCATTTTAACTACTACAGTAGGCCAATATGATATGATATGAAATGAATTTGATCCTCAAAATGAAGGAAGCTCCATATAGTTAAGAGTTATTACTCTAAATAAAAGGCAACTCGATAAGCATTACGAATACTGATCGTCAAAAGATACATATGAGGCACTTACGTTTTTGCTCTGGAGACATAGCCTAGTATAAATTTGCATTGCCCTCCCCTCCGAACGCGCAGGAGCTGTTTCACAGTATCAAAAAGCAAAGGAACACTATTCTGTTGAAAGCTTACATATTGTCAAGGATTTCTTTTTTGTGTTACGATTAATTCTTGTGTGAGTTTAAATACGTCAAAGAAAAGGAAAGCTGTGTGTAAAACAGGTACAAATGTGAAATTCTAACATCTTACACAAGTCACTTCAAAAGAAGGACAGGGTTAGGCCAGTCAGGGGGGGTTATGTTGAATCAAGCTTCAACAAGTGTGAATACTTCAATTTTCAAGACAAAGACAAACATGTTTTCTAGGGGTGCCAACCAAAAAACAAAAAAAAACCAAAGTATAACCTATTTCAAATAATTTGAAAGAACAACCAATCTAAATCACTGTTTATAACAATAAAGGCTCATTCATAAGTCAGGAATAAGCAATTAAATTAATCTCCAATTTTATGTAAAGCAAAATGGAATGACTTCACACTCAAAAGGAGTGTGATGAGTTTCTAAATTATAAAGTATCTATCTCTTATTCTAGGCAGAAATTCTGCTTTAAATTAAGCTTGAAAGCCAGGCTTACATGCACTTCGCTTCATTTTACAAATTAATATGCATGTGAAGATGCAATGTATTAGAGTATACTGTTATACTGTCTGCGAGTTTGCCCACACATTCAGACACACACATGTATATATACGCATATTGGCTGAACTTCTTCCAAAAAAAAAAAAGGATATAGATGTCAGCACCAAGAATCAAATCAAATTCTTTCAAATCTCGTTGTAAAATTTGGTTTAGCTGATCAGAATTTCCCCATTCTAGCTTCTCAGCTGTCAACCCTGCATATAAAGTGTTAGAAAATGTTGACTTATGCAAACATAAATCTAGATTTTGCAACCTTAATTGTTTTTTTACCAGCACAGCAATCAGAGTTCTCAGAGGATGCATGCAGCTCTATATTTTTCTTCAGGATCTGAAGGACATATTACAAATAGAGTTCTGATGTGAGATGACTAGGGTTAGAAGTTATCATAAGCTTAAAGAAATTATATCTAATCCCTTGACCTGCCTTGAGGACTTCCTCATTATGGTCAGTCATTACGACTTCACGGCAAAATCTGCTGCAGAGTATTCCAGTTATGCCTACACTTTGGGAGGCAAAGCCATCAGTCTATATCATCAATGACTAAAAATGATTAGTACCAAAACAAGTGTATACATATGCATTAAAAAAAAACAGAGAGAATATTCTGTGAGAGGAATGTTAGAATTCTGAAGAAAAAAGTTTTGTTTGTATTTCCACACTTTTTACATCTTGTACATGTACATATATAAGAGAGAAGAAAGAACTCTATAAGGAAACAAAAGCTTAAGAAAGAAAATAATATATTATGTTCCTAACTTACAACAATTACAACTAAATCAAATCCCTATAATCTAGAAGCTAAATAGGGTAGCAATCATAGATGGGGATATTCTCTGTATCCCTGATATTGAGGAGCTAAATAAGGCTGGAGATATTCCCTGTATACAACTGGAGATATTTTCCAACACTCCCCTTTAAGCTGGAGTATAGATGTCTCGAATGCCTAGCTTGTCAAGTGCCACGTTGAACGTCTTGTTTGACACCCCCTTTGTCAAAATCTCTGCAAGTTGATTCTCTAACTTCACAAACGGAGTACAAATTAAACCTTCTATCAACTTCTCCTCGATAAAATGTCTATCTGCTTCAACATGTTTAGTACGATCTTGCTGAACGAGATTATGAGCAATGCTAATGGCAGCTTTGTTATCACAAAAAAGCTTCATCGGATCCCCAGGATTAAAGCCCAACTCCTTTAACAAAGCCTTCAACCACAACAACTCACATATACCGTGAGCCATTGCTCTGAATTCAGCTTCAACACTTGATCTAGCCACAACAGATTGTTTCTTGCTGCGCCAGGTGACTAGATCCCTCCCACAAATGTGCATTACCCTGAAGTCGATCTTCTATCTATGATGGATCCAGCCCAATTAGCATCCGTATATCCTTCCACTTCCAAACGACCATGTTTAGAGAATAGTAAACCTTTTTCAAGAGCAGATTTCAAATACCTGAGAAAACTGTGTACAGCTGCCATGTGCATTTCACAAGGAGAATGCATAAACTGACTTACTACACTCACCGCATAAGCTATGTCAGGGCGAGTATGAGCCAAATATATTAGTTTCCCAACCAATCTTTGGTATCTCTCTCTGTCTATAGGTGTATCATCTGTGTCTTCACCTAACTTATGGTTTTGATCAATTGGAATATCAATAGGTTTGCAAGCCAACATTCCAGTTCCAGCTAATAAATCCAAGACATATTTTCTTTAGGAGACAAAGGCCCTGTTTGGATTGGCTTTTCAAACGTTGTTTTTGGTTTCCTTAAGGGAAAAACTGTTTTGAACAGTGTTTGGCAAAATTTTTGGAAGAACTTATGGGCCTTGGAAGAGAGTTTTAAAGAAGCTAAGGGGCACCAGCTTTTCAAAACAGCTTCCGCTTCTCTTCTCTTCTGCAAAAAGCCAGAAGCAAAAGCTATGTCAAATAGAGCCAAAGATACCCTGCTTCGACCTGGAAACTTCAATGCCTAAAAAGTATAGTAGTGTGCTAAGGTCTATGATCTCAAATTCTCTTATCAAATAAGTTTTCAGCTTACCCATCTCCTCACTATCACTACCAGTCACCACAATATCATCTACATACACAATCAAGGCGGTAATCTTACCTCCAAGTGAATGTTTGAGAAAAATAGTGTGATCAAACTGGTTCTGGTGGTATCCATACTTTTTCATAACTTGAGTAAACCTGTCAAACCATGTTCTAGGTGATTGCTTGAGTCCATACAATGATTTTCTCAATCTGCATACCTGACCTTTTTTAAAGGGATTAACAAACCCAGGAGGAAAATCCATGTATACTTCTTCCTCTAGGTCTCCATGAAGAAATGCATTCTTCACATCAAATTGTTGAAGAGGCCACTCCAAGTTTGCAACCAAGGATAAAAAAACCCTGATAGTATTTATCTTTGCTACTGGTGCAAATGTTTCTTGATAATCTACCCCATAGGTCTGCGTATAACCTTTAGCTACCAATCTTGCCTTTAACCTCTCCACTGAACCATCTGCCTTGTGCTTCACTGTGAATACCCACTTGCAACCAACGGTCTTTCTTCCCTCTAGTAGCTCAACTAGTTCCCATGTAGAATTTTTCTGTAAAGCTTCCATTTCTTCAACCATGGCAGCCTTCCACTTAGGGTCGTCAAAAGCTTCATGTAACTTACGAGGAATAAACATAAGACAACTGATTTGCAAATATTTTATAGGAAAAAGATAAGCGATGTGAAGACATATATTGGGAAATAGGGTATTTCAAAGTTGAAAAACCATAACGAGAAGGAAGTTTTCATTCTTGATGAGGATACCGAGACTTATTCTCAAGAACTAACTGAGTATCATCATGTGACTGATCAAGTTAACCAATAGGTAATTGACTTAACTCATCATTAGAAGCATTGAAAGAAAGTTCAGAAAGAAATACCTCAGGATTACCTGTCACAAGAGCTTCTAATTGGTCATTGGGTTGATCAAGAGGTGTTGTCTGTGTCTTTTCCCTTCTCGAGTATACCAATCTGTATGGCTCAGGAAATTTATTTGAAGTAGGTACAGAAGTTCCAAAAGATGATGGTATGCTAGTTGAAGGTAAAGGTAACACATCCCAAGATTTTTCTTCATTTCTCACATTCTTCCCCTGAAGAGAAGTGTCTGAACTTCCCCTTGAATAGTAAGCCTGATCTTCAACAAAGGTAACATCCATGGAAACGAACATCTTTGCTGAAGGAGGGTGATAACATTTGTATCCCTTTTGTGTGGCAGAGTACCCTAAAAAACACACTTGAGTGCTCCTGGATCCAATTTACTCCGGTGTTGTTTATGAATATGAGTATAACAAACACAACCAAACACTTTAGGTGGGATATGAAGAAGAGATGGAATTAAGTGGAATTTGGATAAGGCCTGAAGAGGAGTTTGAAACTGAAGGACTTTTGAAGGCATTCTATTAATGAGATATGTTGTTGTAAGGACAGCCTCTCCCCAAAAGGATTTGGGAACATTCATATCAAAGAGTAGTGATCTAGCAACCTCTAAGAGATGTCGATTCTTACGCTAGGCCACACCATTTTACTGGGGTGTATCTACACATGACATTTGATGAATGATCCCATGAGCCTCAAAATAAACACCAAGGCCATCCTTAAAATACTCTCCTCCATTATCAGATCTTAGAACCTGCACTCTCGTGTTAAACTGGGTAAGAATCATTTGGTGAAAGGTTTGAAAAGTGGAATAAACATCGCTCTTTTGTTTCAACAAATAAATCCATGATACACGAGTGCAATCAACAATGAAGGAAATAAACCATTTTGAACCGGAATGGTTAGGAATATGGGAAGGCCCCCAAACATCACTGTGAATAATTGAGAAAGGTACAGAACTTCTATTAAAACTTAAAGGAAAAGAAGCTATATGGTGTTTGGCTAACACGCGACTATCACAATGAAAATGAGGAACATCAACTCTAGAAAATAAAGAGGGAAACAACTTCTGCAAATAGCTAAATGAGGGATGTCCTACTCTTTTATGCCATAACCAAATCTGCTTTTCTGAGGTTGACTTGCAAACTACTTGATTCGTTTTTCCATTAGCAGCCCAATTCATATCCAAGTAGTACAGACCGCCTATTTCTTTACCAAGACCAATCTTCGCTCTCGTAAGAAGATCCTGAAAGACACAATGAGTATCAAAGAATGTCACGAAGTATTTAAGAGCTTTGGTAATCTAACTAATGGATAATAGGTTACCAGACAAACATGGAACAAGTAAGACACTAGAGAGAGACATAGAAGAAGTTAAGAGGAATGGAACCTTCCCCAAACATAACAGAATCAGACCCATTTGTTGTTTTAACACTCTTTGTACTATGATGAGTGCTATAAGAAGAAGACAAACTAGATTCATGTGTCATATGATCAGTAGTACCCGAATCTATAATCCAAGATGAATTAGCCTGGCTTGAAGTACTTCAGACAAATGCAAAGTTACATGTATTGGCAAAGTTACAAGAAGCATCTGACATTGGTGCATCTTTTGAGGATAACTTCTTAGCAAATTCTTTCATCATCTGATCGACTTGCGACTGAGAATATTGTGGTTAGGCTGCAATAGAGGATTGTGCATCACTAGTTGTATGATGTGCTCTGAATTTTGAGTTCTCTCCTTTGCTTCCACTGCCCTTCTTACAAAACCAGTCTAAATAACCTTTAAGCTTAAAACAATTATCTCGAGTATGTCCAGCCTTATTACAATGTATACAGAACAAAGACTCCTTGTTTTCAGGCTTCTTAGAACCAGAGGTAGCCAATGCAATTGGAATATGAATAGTATTCAAGGCTGAACTCTCATGTGAGATACCTGTAAGCATAGTAGCCTGGTGAAGCTCCTCACGCCTAACATAGGCATATGCACCACGAAGGTTAAGAAAGGGATCATTCCCTAAAACTTGCACTCTGATCTTATTAAACCCTAGGTAGAGGCCGGCTAGAAAATCATAGACCCTCTCATTCTCGATTCTCTTCTTTTGCTTTGTTGTATCACGAGCACACTCCATATCAATGGTTGGAGAAAATCCAGGTCCTGCCAAATAGCCTGCAAAGCTGAAAATAACTAGCCAATGTCTTCCCCTGTTACCGAGTCTCATGTGTTCTGCGCCTTAGTTCATAATTATTATTTTTTTATAAATAACTATGTATTAAAAGACACTCAACCGGAAAGTGCATCCTACAAAAACAATCTTATGGGTGAAGAGAACCCAAAAAATCTATCTTTTCCTCAATAGATTTACAATTCCTACCCATCGCCCAACAAAAAAGATAACAAATAAAAGAATCTTTAATAACCCCCAAAGAAGACTCCACACCCTCAAAGCAACGCCTATTACGCTCGAGGCAAAGACCCCGCCACAAACAAAGGGGAGCCACCCTCCAATATGCATGAGCTAGGGACCCAACACTCACACCCTTCCAAGCCTTCAAAAGATCACGCACCGACACCGGCATCATCCACAGGACCCCAAACAAGCCAAAGAGGAAGCACCAACAATCAAAAGCCACCGGGCAATGCAAAAGGAGGTGATCGACTATTTCCCCGTCCTTTTTACATAACACCGGTTAATAACAAAAACGCCTCTCAACCTCAACCTATCCAAAGTGAGAATATGCTCCCAAGCCACCAACCAAGTGAAGAACGCAACCTTGAGAGGGGCCTTAGAACGTCAGACCGCCTTCCAAAGAAAAACCTCATCCACCCTAGGCAAAAGGCACCGAAAGAAAGAAGCCACCGAGAATCACCACATGGGGGTAGGACACCAAATCAGAGAATCCTGCCCAATACTAACAACCTGCAAATACAAGAGCACCAACAAGCCAGTTACCTCCCCTAACTTCCAATCCTGGAAAGCGAGCACAAACAGAACATCCCACATTAGCCTACCAGTATCGAGGTGATAACAATCAACTATTGTGGCATGACGCGCCCGGGCAATCCTAAAGAACAGAGGAAACGAAGAAGCAAGAGAACCCTCCCCACACCACCAATTCGTCCAAAAGCAAACCGAACGGCCATCGCCCACCCTAAAACGGACGAAAGAAGAAAAAGGATCCCATCCTCGTCGAATATCCTTCCACACACCAACGCCTCTACGAATCCGAACCGGACCTGAGCACCAACCACCCATAACCTCCCCAAAACGACAAACAATCACTCTCCTCCACAAACGGTTCCGCTTGAACCCAAATCTCCAGAGCCATTTCCCCAACAACGCCTGATTGAAGGGAAGCAACCGGCGGATACCCAAACCCCTCTCCTAAACCGGCCGACACACGACCTCCCACCAAACCAAAGGAATAGAAGGACTGTCCTTGCACTCGCCCCACAAAAATTGCCTCTGGATTCTCTCAATCCGCTAAGCCACACTACAGGGGATCCGATAAAGGGACAAAACATATATGGGGAGATTAGAAAGCGTGTTATTTACCAAGGTGAGTCTCCCACCTTTGGAAAGATATTATCACTTCCAACCTGCCAACCTCCTCTCAGCCCGCTCCATCACAGAGTCCCAACACATCACATGCTTCCTAGATGACCCCAACGGAAGACCCAGATAATCAGTAGGAAACAAACCAACCCTGCACCCAAGAGCCGTAGCCAGCACAAAAGCATTGCCCACCGCACCCACAGGAATCAACGAACTCTTGCACGTGTTTATCTTCAAACCCGACACAGCCTGAAAACACATCAACATACACCGAAGATGTCCTAACTGAGCCTCATCTGCATCACAAAAGACCAAGGTATCATTTGCAAAAAGCAAATGTGAAATATCCACGAACTGAGTCGCAACATCACTCATACTGAAACCACGAAGGAAACCCAACTCAGTATCTCGAGACATCATCCGGCTAAAAGCCTCCATCACCACTAGAAAGAGAAACGGGGAAAGGGGATCCCCCTGCCTCAACCCTCGAGAACTCCCAAAAAAACTAGAAGGAGAGCCATTCATTAGCAGTCTAGCACTGAAAACCGCACCGAAGATATACAAAACTCGATCCACCTACGTCATTTCTCCCCAAAGCCCAATCTTTCCAACATATACAATAAGAAACCCCAGTGAGCATAGTCATAAGCCTTTTCCACATCCAACTTTACCATCACCCCATGAATCCCACTTCGAAGTCTGGCATCCACTACCTCACTGGCAATAATGGCCAAACTCAAAATCTGACGACCCTCCACAAAGGCATTCTGAGAGTCCAAAATAACCCCCTCTAACACACCACTAAGCTGAAGCGAAAGAACCTTCGCTACAAGCTTGTACACACAACCTACCAAACTAATAGGTCTGAAATGCTTAATGTCCTTCCCAGCCCATTTTTTAGGAAAAGGGGAAATAAAGGAGGCATTAAGGGATCTCACAAAGCCACCATCCGCATGAAAATCCTGGAAAGTACCCATCACCTCCTCCCGGACAATAGGCCAGCACTCCAAAAGAAAACGCATAGTGAAACCATCGGGACCAGGAGCCTTGTCCCCGTTACATAGCTTCAAAGCCCAAAGCACCTCATCCTTCGTAAACGGAACCTCCAATCTATCCCGATCCTCACCAATAGAATAAAAAACAAGTCCATCCAGACCCGGCCTCCAGCTCTCCGTCTTAGAAAAAAGTTGTTGATAATACGTAGGAATCCCCAGGCGAAGCTCGACCTCAGAAGACAATAAAGAACCATCAATAGATAAACTCCCAATAAAATTAGATCTTCTTCGAGCGTTCGTTATACGATGAAAGAATCGTATTCCAATTCCCATCCTACAGCCAAAGAACACGAGATTTCTGCCTCCACGATATCTCCTCCCGAATGATAATCTCCTCGATATCCAACATACACTGCTCCCTCCTCTGCCGCCTACCCGCATCCAGACCTGTACTCAGATCCACTCTATCAATCTCCTCGATCTCAGCCAACAAAACATTTCGCCTCTACGTCAGATTACCAAAGACCTCCTTATTCCAAGAGATAATACTGAATTTCAAGGAACGCAACTTGGAAGCCAAAACAAAACTCGAAGACCTCGAACAAACGACACAGGCCCACCACTCCGCAACACGAACCTGAAAGTCATCCGCCCTAAGCCACATGTTCTCGAATCTAAATGGAGATCTCCCGGTCACTTCCCCCCACAATCTAACAGTAAAGGAACATGGTCTGAAGTGAAACGGGTAGCAATAGACTGAATAACATCCGGATACCGCTACTCCCAGTCACCAGACACCAGAAACCGATCAATATGGGAAAAAGTCGGAGCCTCCCTATAACTGGACCATGTGAATGAAGCCCCCACTAACGGAAGATCATGCAATGCCTGCCTGTCAATAAACTCAGAGAACGTCGTCATAGCACTAGTCCACCGGCCACCGGAAGAACACTCCAAAGGAGCCCTAACCACATTAAAATCACCTCCCACACACCAAGGCAAAGGCCAAACCTCCATCACCTCCCCAAGCTCCTCCCAAAGCACTGTCCTCACCCCATCATCCACAGGGCCGTACACACCGGAGAAAACCCAACATAAACCATCCTCGATCATCGAAAAAGAGCACAAAATCGAAAAGCGACCCTTACGAGTACCCTACAAAGAGACACACCTCGAATCCCACATCACCACCACACCCCCGGATGTACCACATGAGTCTAAGCTAACCCAATCCACAAAACGATTACCCGCGAGGCTCCTAACCACCCTATCATTCGTACTCTCCATCTTTGTCTCTTGAAGGCAAACAATATGAGTGTTCCACTTGCCTAAAGTCATCCTAACAATCTTTTGCTTATCTGGGCAATTGAGATCGCGAACATTCCAAGAAACAATTCTTAACTTTATTTGGAAACAATTAAGGTCCCCTCCTCCTTCCTTCTCCCTCCACTTCTACCCCCTCCCTTCGCACGCTCACCACCACTTATCCCATCAAAATTAAATGTACACGCCAAATTGCGCAACTCTTTTTCCTTTTTCCAAGAAGCGGACGCTCGATGTACAACTATAGCATTCTCTTGACGCTCCACCTCTTCATTATCATCAGCTAATGCCAACAATAAAGCTTCACCTCGCTCCTTATGAATCCCAAATGAAACACCCAACTTCTTCGCCACTTCCACCACGTTATCCTTCACCCATTTCGAAGTGATCAAATCATAACAGTCCATCGCAACCGGCCTAGCATCCTCCACCACCTCCAAATTCATCGTATCAATAGCCCCTTCATCTGACCCCGAATCAACAACACTACTCAAAGCCAACCTCAAATTATCCTTCCAACCACAGTCACCGCCTTCAGCATTAATTTCCGAACCACTGTCCAAATTACATATTGCCGAGACCTCATATCACCATCACAACCCAAAATATGATCCCCCGAAACAAAGGGATCCGACTCCGCAAAAGACACAAACCCACTTGTCGAAACAGACACGCCCTTGGAAGAAGAAGCAATCAACCCCTGGTCCACCCCTTTTTCTGCACAAACATCACTGAAATCACCCCCAACCATAGCCTCCTACACCAACGACCTCGCCTCCTACACCAAACCCATCGTTGCCCCACCCACCTTATTCTTCCCCTTATCACTCCAATCAGCCCATTTATCTTGCCCAAAATTCAGAATTGTGGCCCCAATAGAAGAAGAGTGACCCATCACACCTTCCCTTCTCGGCTCCACCCACGATGGCCACCCCCTTCTCTTGGAAGCCCATCGCCGAGATACACGCTGAAATCCATCGTCATCCACCTCAAACTCCCTCGCATTCAACGACAAACCTAATTGTTGCTTCTGGAGAGCCAAACAAGACGAACCCGTAGCACCAAGACCCAAATTCAACCTTCAACCCGATACCAAATCATAGATACTATTTAGTCGACCCATAGAACCCGAACCACCAGGCCCACCTGACTCCAGCCTTAAGCCCTTCCTCCTTTGATTTAGCCCACCTTGCAAAGCACCTTTAAATCCCAAGCCCACACCACCAGGCCCATGAACAGAGGCCTTATTAATATGGCGTTTAAAAGAGGCATGTGCGACACCACGTGCCGAAGACTCAAAATTCAAACCACTTCTAACATTTACCCCTTGTGGGGTCCCTACTCCACCTAACATTCCCACGTGGCAGCCTCTCATCCACCCATCTTCCCTTCCCCTCTACATGTCTTCCACCCACCCACTTCACTCGCGCATAAGGGCCACGTATCTCAGCGTGAGACCCAGACGCCACCCCACGCGCCTTCATCATCCTTTCTTCTTCCCCCACAGCTCCACACATAGCATCAGCCCTAAATCCAATTGCCATCACTAGAGAAGAAGGGCGAAGAGACACCCGACCAACAGCCACCCATTGTCGGAACTCCATCCCTCGCCGACGACCACCAGAATGTAACATATCCCACTCCTCCCTGCAAAATGCCAGCGAAACAAACCCACCTTCAACACTATGTGTTGTCGGCACCACCTGAGAAGGACAATCATCCAAGATGGCTATGCAAAAACACAACACCTCATCATAAACGAACACCATCGGAAGACTAACCTTCCCCACCGCCACTCAGATACTGTAAATGCTAAAAAATGCACAACACAAGAATATGGTTTCATTGATCATTTTTCCTTGTATATATACATTCCCTTCTTGGGCATTGAGCCCATTAGGGCATCATTTTCTTGCTTACATCATCATTTTATCTATTGCTTACGTCACTAACTTGATCATCAAGTTTACTTTAAGTCATTTTAGGAAATGGGCTTTGGGATGGGCCTTTTCTTTCTGGCCCGAGAGGTGTTCAGGCCATTAGGCCTTAATTAACCTTGTTGGGCCAGTAGGACAGATGGGCTTTGAGAATCCACACGTACACAGACCCCTCCTTGGTTATGGGATTGTGTATGCTTTAGGGCCCATTGCCAAGGATAAAGTGTGGTGGAGAAGGTACACCCCCTTTGGTTGGATGACGTGGGCACGACATTAAATAGGGCAGTCGTGGCCATCATTTCAAATTCAAACGTACGATTTAAGTGATCTTGAATTTCGTATTGGTGGCTGAAGAGACGGCTCGGTACCCCGTTACTTGTGCGAATTACCTTTGGTATTTGCCCTTTAAATCCGATAAATACTTATATTTGCTCTTTCTAAAACACTTGTTTGTTTTGCCTTTTGCTTTCTTAGTGGATTTTTCTCTACAACTTCTTCATCCTTAAGCTTCTTCGCCGGAAACTGCAATTCTTTGTCGGCAAATCCTTAATCCTCCTCCATAATACTCTTAGTGTAAGTTCTTACTTCTCACTTTTCTACCTTTCTGCCAAAAATGTATGACAGTGATGACACCTGATCAGGTAGTGATCGTATACCTTCCTCAGTTGACCCTGATGTTTCTCTTAATGCATGTTTGGCAACTGATGTGGTTTTGGTTTTTGGTTTTGGATTGGGTTGGGTTGGGTTTGGTATGGTTTTATTTTGAACTAAAACCATGTTTGGTGCATATGGTTTTGATGTGAGAAAAAGTAAAGCTAAAAAATCAAACCATGTTTGGTAGAGTTGGTATGGTCTGAAATTCTGAAACCAAACCATGTTTGGTAACTTGAAATGGTTTGACATTTTATTTATTTATAATAATATTTTGTAAATATATATGTTTTAAAAAATGAAATATATAAATAAAAATACATATAAGGATGAATTTTTTTTTACAAAAAATATTAATATTTGATAATAATATTTCACCATATTGCAAGAAATATTCAATTGCATCATATATGTAGTTTAAAAATTTATAATCTTATTCCATTTGAAATTTTAATATTTTTTTACAATTTAAATGAGACATAATACAACACCCAATGGAATTTCAACTTGCTAGTGTAGAAGCATAGATAAAAGATTTTGTAAAAGATATTTCAAAAAAATAAAATATTTTTGGAAAAATAAAAGATTCTAGTAAAAATATATATATTGTATATTTTTCAAAAAATAATAAATATTTTCTTTTTCAAGAAATATTTGTTTTCCCGAATATTTTATTTTTTTCGAAATATTTTCATTTTTTGAATATATATATTAAAAAATGGATTGGTTTGGGTTAAACAATGGTACACCAAATTGAATTGGTTTGAGTTAAAGAATGGTTTTGGTTTCTATCACACAAAATCATCTATTGAGATGATTTGAAAAATGGAGCATTTGGTACACCATGGTTTGTCATTATTAACCTAAATCATACTAGCCAAACATAGGTTGGGTCATATTTTATAACCCAAAACCAAAATTTTCACACCAAAACCATGTGTCAAACAGGCACTTAGTTCTCCATCTGTTGAGGTGATCAGGACTGTTGGATCTAGCCCCCCGGAGGTCACCCAGCGCGTCAGTACCGGTGGAGCCCCTGTTGTCCCTGTTCCAATTGGGGTTAGGCTGTTAGGAGATCCGGAACACAGATTACTGTTGATCCCTTGATATCTGAAAAAAGGGTAGACGTAGTTCTGAAAAAGCTTAAGGTTCCTGATGGGGTGGTTATCAAGCACTACCCGAAGGACAAGGATTTTAGGTTAGGTGAAGGGGTTAGGGATGACCAGATTTTGCTTTCCTCTTATCATCTACAGATCCTCCGATTTCCAATTCATCCTTTCTTTCTGTTTTCCTTGTCTACCTTAGGTCTGGCCCCACTTCAGGTTGGGTCAAACTTCTTTAGAATATTGGTCATGGTCTTGTTGCTCAATCGGGATTTGGGTCTGGACTTGGGCCTGGCTGAGGTCCTGTTCTCTTATAGGCTTCAGGATCAGAAAGACTATAAGGAGCATTTTAATCTTTTTCCCTATCAGGGAAGGAAGATGTGTGATGGAGTTGAAAAATCTAAGGGATGGAAGGAGAGGATGATTTTGGTGAGCGGGAACTGGAGACATCCGATGCAAACTTCCCAATCCCCAAAGCTTTTAGCCAGCACATGTTCCCCACTTTCAAACCCTACCATTCAGGGGCATGCCTCTGTGGGGTGTGTGATGACAAGTTGGGGATGCATGTTTTAGGTTTTTTTAAGGCGCCCGCTAACCACAAAACCTCATTTTATATTAAATCTCGTTTTGACCTTCTAAAGTCCAAAGTTTGGGGTAAACCTTTAAGGATATGTCCTGATGATGCTTTACAGAAATTATCATCTTAAGGAGCAAACATCATGTTGACAATTCCTCAACCTACCCTTAAGAACAAACGAAAGAGGGCATCGGGCAACCCAACCACTCCTGTTACCCCTTCGGCGTCGCATCCCCTTCCGTTAGTGAGGTTCCACCACCACACCCTTCGTGTGATCCTCCACTTATTCATCATTCTCCTCCTTTTGGGGAGGAAGGTGTTTCTACCCCCATTCCTCCTACTCTCCCTTCCTCGGGGGAAAATCCTACTGACCCATCCCGGTCTGCTGGTGATGGTGCTTCTGTATCAACTGGAGAGGGGGTTACATTGTTATCCTTGCCTCTGCAGGGCATCACCTACCCCCGATCGGAGGACGACCAGGTTGGTCGTTCAGTTCGGCCCCGATTGACAACGGCAACCTCTCCAAGTGTACAAACGGAATCTGAAGTTGCCAGCTGAGAAACCCGTTCCTTGGAATCCGAGAATAAGGCTCCGGGTGGCGGGTTCTTGGTCTCAGGGAACGAGACCATTAATGATGGCATTGCTCTTCGAGAGATGGGTCTTCAGATTTGGACCCCGGCCGATCGGAACAAGATCAAGAAGGTGGACAGGGGAGAGCTGGCCCTGACACGCCCTGAAATGGCAATGAAGGTGGTTTGTGTGCAACTTAAATTTGTTTTCTCATCTGGTTTTTTCTTGTTTCCTTTTGGTCTGTTTACTGATCATGTGGCACTTGTGATTTTTATGGCAGATGTTTTATCTGACCCAAGCTTACAACTCGAAGCTTGAGGAGGACAGCAGGGCCCTCAGGCAGTTGACAGAGTATCTGAGGCTGAAAGAGGAGGCCAGGAAGAAAACGGCTACCATACTGGTGATTGCCAATGAGAAATTGGAAGCTCAGACCGTTCGGGCCATAAAAGCAGAGCAACAGCTCCAGGAGGCTGAACAGAAAATCAAAGAGGGGGAGGAGGCCCAGCAAGCTCTGACAACCAAGTATCAGGAGTTGGTGGCCAAGTTCGAATCTTTGGAGGCTTCTCACCTCAAGACTATTGAGGAGAAAGTTGAAACTGAGAACCTTCTAGCGATTAAGAGGTCTACGGTGGAGATGTGTCATCGGGGTGGCAACAAGATGTACGAGCGCTTCAAAGACACTTCCAATTACCGGGTCGAGTTCGGCTGGAGATCTTGCTTCTGGGATTTCCAGAAACCCGCTGAAGAGAGGGACTTCATCTTAGTGGAGGAATTGGATAAGTCTCTTGGCATTGCCCTTCCTTATAAGGATCCGGAAGCAGACCCCGATGACCTCCTCTTCTGTGAGTTCTTGACTAAGCCTCTCCCCGGGTCTGCTCCCGCTTCTGGCACCGTTTCGTCTAAACTGGCTCTGGTTCCTGATTCCACTGCTTAATCGGATCCTTCTCGAACAAATTCAAGTGCACAAGAGGGGGCCGTTACCAAGGCTAGTGACAGGATTAAAGAGTTTGGTCCTGAGTTCAGATACCAGGGGTATAAGACTTAGTTTTTCTTCTGTCTTTTGTTTGTTTTTAAAACTTTTGCACTTGTAAGCCTTGGTTATTGGGGCCCAAATCTAATACAAATTTTGAGACATTTTTAGAACATAACCAAATAATATTTTCTTTCGGCTCTTAAGATCATGCGAGAGATCCCACAACACTTAGTTAATTTTTATAAATTTTTGATGACTTGTGGATTGATCGGTGTTGTGTCTTTCAGGCTCTTGAGGCCATGCGAAAGATGTCACAATACTTAGATAATTCTTATAATTTTTTTATCACTTGTGGATCAATCGATGTTGTGTCTTTCGGGCTCTTGAAGCCATGTAAAAGATATCACAACACTTAGATAATTCTTGTAAATTTTTGATCACTTGTGGATCGATCGGTGTTGTGCCTTTCGGACTCTTGAGGTCATGCGAAAGATGTCACAATACTAAAATAATTCTTGTAAATTTTTATCACTTGTGGATCGATCGGTGTTGTGTCTTTCGGGCTCTTAAGGCCATGCGAAAGATGTCACAACACTTAGATAATTCTTGTAAATTTTTTATCACTTGTGGATCGATCGATGTTGTGTCTTTTGGGCTTTTGAGGCCATGCAAAAGATGTCACAACACTTAGATAATTCTTGTAAATTTTTTATCACTTGTAAGCCATCTTTAGCTAAGAAAAAATAATTTTACTGATGCCAATTTAATTGTTCTGGCACTCATGCCTTTTTACAAAAAATAAGGGGACAAGGTAAGGTGGAATCAGATTGGCCTACCACGGGTAATACCTCTTCAGGCGAGAGGCGTTCTGAGAGTTTGGCTCCATTCTACCGTCCTCGTTTTTTCGGATGCAATATGCCCTGCGCCCGATAACTTTGGTGATGGTGTATGGGCCCTCCCAAGGTTCCCTAAGCTTGCCCGCCAGGCCAATCTTTCATCTAAGGACCATGTCCCCGATCTGGAATTCTCTTCTTTTGACTTTTTTATTGAAATGATTTCGGACACGTTGTTGGTAGGCCGCCAACTTGATCCCTGTTGTTTCTTTCCTTTCATCCAGCAGATCAAGATCGTGAGCCAGATGCTGGTTATTCGGGCCATCCTCCCAGGCTTGGCTCATAAAGGTTGGAACCCTGATTTCTGTGGGGATCACAGCCTCAGTGTCGTATGCCATGGCGAAGGGCGTTTCTCCAGTGGGTTGCCTGGGTGTTATTTTGTACGACTAGAGTACTTCGGGTAGTTTTTCTAACCAAGTCCCTTTGGCTTTTTCGAGCATTTTTGCAAGAGTGTCGAAAATGGTTCGGTTTATTCTTTTAGCTTGTTCGTTCCCTTGCGGGTACCCGACCGAAGACGTGTTCTGGTTGATGTCATGTTCGGTGAGAAATGTTCTCACCTTCTTGTTATCCAAGTTTCTACCATTGTCCATTGTAATCGTTCTTGGTAGCCCGAATCTGCATATTATGTAGCTCCAGATGAACTTGATGATGTGTCTGCTTTTAATTGTTGGATAGGCTTCGGCCTTTACCCATTTCGTAAAATAGTCAGTGGCCAGTAGAACGTGGGTGGTTGACCGTATTGCCATCGGTAGAGGGCCCACGATATCCATTCCCCATCGGGCAAAGAGGTGTGGGACCACAGTCGAGTGTAAGAACTCTGGCGGCTGATGTATTGCATCTCCATGCATTTGGCATACTTTGCACCTCCAGACATAGTCCTCGGCGTCCCACGACAGATGAGGCCAAAAGTACCTTTGGGAAAGTATTTTGTGAGCAAAAGATCTTCCTCCGGAATGGTTCCCGCAGGATCCGTTGTGGATTTCCTCCATCACTACTCTTGCTTCAGAGGGGGTTACACATTTTAAGTATGGACCTGAGAATGATTTCCGGTAAAGTTGCCCCCTTATGATTGAGTATCTGGATGAATTCATCCAGATCTTGCGGGCTTCAGCTTTGTTCTCCGGGAGGGCCCCATGCCTGAGGTAATTCACCAATGGATCAACCCAACTGAGCTCCCATGGGATAAGCATTACCTGATCGGGTTCTTGAATGCTTGGTCTGGCTAGGAAATCCACCAACACAACCCGGGTCAGATCCTCACCAGTTGAGGATGCCTGATCGGCTAAGTGATCAACTACAGTGTTCTCACTCCTTGGAATTTGGGTGAAAGTTATTTTCTGAAAGTGCTCTGTTTCTTTTAACACGAGTGCCCGATAAGACTCCATTTTTATATCCTTTGTTTCGTATTCTCCTTTGATCTGCCGAATGATCAATTGGGAGTCGTTGTGCATTGCCAGGATTCGGATCTAGAGGCTTTTGGATAACCGCAAACCGGATATGATCGCTTCATACTCGGCCTCGTTATTAGTAGCCGGGAACTGCAGTTGTACTGACATATGGAAATGAGTACCATCGGGCGTTTGGATCTCCAGGCCCACTCCTGACCCGTTTGAACTGGTTGACCCGTCCACGAATAGTTTCCAGGTAGCCGGCTCATCCTGTTGATCAGCCTCCTCGGTTTCCTCCTCAAGTAAGAAGTCTGCCACTGCCTGACCCTTGATGGAGACCCGGGGTATGTAGGTTATATCGTATATGCCCAATTCGATGACCCATTTGGAGATTCTGCCAAAAAAATTTGGTTTTGACATGATGACCCGGATAAGAGTGAAGGTCGGGACAATAATTGGATGTGCTTCGAAATAATGCATGAGTCGTCTCTTTGCGTTTACTAGTGATAGTACTAGTTTTTCCTGTCTGTTGTAACGAGTTTCAGCCTCTACCAAGGATTTACTAGTATAGAAAACAGGCATCTGCAAGCTCCCATTTTCTCTGATGAGGGCTGCACTGGTTGAGACAGAGGACATTGCCAAGTAAAGATACAGGACTTCGTCGGGTTCCGGTGTGGCTAAGATTGGGGGTTTGGTCATATATTCCTTCAATCTTGCGAGGGCTTCGGATTGCTCAGGACCCAGACTTCGCCCTTCCTTGCCTTTAATACCTGAAAGAATGGCTTGCATTGATCGGTAAGTTTTGAGATGAATCTGCTAAGGGCAACCACTCGGCCCGTCAGGACTTGAACATCTTTATGTGTCCGGGGTTCCTTTATTTCCATTAGGGTCTTGACTTAAGTCGGGCTAGCCTGAATTCCGGACCGGTCCACAATGTGTCCCAGGAACTGTCCTAATGACACGCTGAAGGAACATTTCCCCAAGTTGAGTTTCATTCCATGTCTCCTGAGGGTGTCAAAGACTCGTTGCAGATGTCCCAGATGGTCTCTTTTCTTTCTGCTTTTGACCACAATGTCGTTGATGTAAGCTTTGATCACGGTGTTCATCATCCCTTTAAAGATCCTGTTTACCAATCTCTGGAAAGTAGCACCTACATTTTTCAATCCGAAGGGCATAACTTTAAAACAGTTAGTACTTGTTTCGGTGATGAAGGATGTCTTTTCCTCATCGGCCGAGTTCATTCTTATCTGATTGTACCCCGAGTATGCGTGAAGGAAAGTTAATCGTTTGTGGCCAGCGGTAGCATCCACCATCTGATCAATTTTTGGCAATGGAAAGCTATCATTCGGGCATGCCGTGTTTAGGTCAGTAAAATCAACACAAACTCTCTACTTACCGTTCTTCTTCTAGACAACTACAACGTTGGCAAGCCAATCGGGGTATTTCACTTCCCTGATAAACCCAGCCTGGAGCAATCGGGATACTTCTTCCGCTATGACCTGGTTCCGGTGGGTTCCCATGCGCATTTGCTTCTGCCTGATTGGCCTCACATTTGGGTTAACATGTAAGGAGTGTTGGGCAACAGTGGGATCAATACCGAGCATATATGTGTGTCCCCATGCGAAGACGTCGGAGTTGTTCTGCAAAATTGGGACAGTTCTTTTAATTCATAATCGGTAAGGTTTATACCTGCGTAGGTTACTCTTTCGGGTTCATCGGGTATGACAGATATTGGCTGTAAAGGCTCGACCACGATCGGGGTACCCGAATCCCTTTCCTGTAATTGTTATTTGGGGTCTGGCTCCGGACCCTTGGTACGGATTGCCTTCGGGTTTCTCTCTTTCCTGATCCCCTTTAGGGTAACGGCATAACACTCATTCGCAGCCACTTGATCTCCTTTGATGTCAATGATGTCAAACTCGTTCAAACCTATGTATCTCATCATCTAATGTAGGGTTGATGGTACCCCCTACATCCGATGGATCCATCATCTTCCCATAAGCAGATTATATGACGGCTTCACATCCACTATGACAAAAGTTTCTAATAGGGTCCTTTGAGCAGCAGATACGAGTAGTTGGACCTCCCCGATTGGTTCGACGTGCTTCCTGTCGAATCATACTACAATAGGGTTTCGGGAGGCTACAACTTCTGTTGGATCTATCTCAAGTTTCTCGAAGGCCCATTTGGTGATGATGTTGGCGCTGCTCCCCGGATCAATCATGACTCGCTTCATGAGGCAGTTCGCCACCATCAGTGTAACAACCAGTGGGTCATTGTAAGGGGTCTGGATGTTTTGAAGGTCTGCAGTGGAAAAGACAATCTGTGTTTCACTCGTTCGATGGTGGACTTCATTTACTTCGTTAATTTTCCCTATCTTTTGGGCTCGACGCAGTTGGGTCTTGTTGGTTCCTTCGGTCTCTTTAGAAGTGGGACCACCGAGAATCATGTTAATAACTCTGACTGGCTATGCAGCTGCGGGATTCCGGGGGGCGTTGGGTGCATGCTGATCGGTCCTCGGTCTGTCCCGCTGGATATAGTCCCAGAGCTCACCTTGCATTATCATTGCCTCCACCCGGCGTCTGAGATTCCGGCATTCGTTGGTAATGTGCCCGAAATCACTGTAGAAGGCACAATGTTTTGATTTATCTCTTTGATCCAAAGGTTGCCTAATAGGTAGTGGTGGTTGAAAGATTCCTCTGGCCTTAGTCTCTTGGTAAAGTTTGCCAAGGCTGACCCTTAGGGGAGTCACATTCTCTTCAAATCTGGGACGTTTTACTGGAATCGAGGCTGAAGGACCCGAAGGGCTGGGTCGCTTTCGATCGGTCACATGTTCTTTTGATCGGGCTTCAACATTGACCAAGGCTGCCCTCTTCCGCCAGATGGCCTCCTCCTCCTCTATCCGCAAGTATCCTTGGGCTTTGGAATTTAACTCTCCGATGCCCGATGGTGGGCGTTTCACCAGAGACTGATGAAACTTAGTTCCAGGAATCAGGACTATCCGGAAAGCCTCGACGGCAGAGTGTTGATCACAGTTGTCGATGAAGGAAGACTCAACGTTGAATCGGGACAAGAAGCTCTTCAGGGACTCTCCTTTCTCCTAGATCATCGTGAAGAGGCAGGATATGGTTTTCTTCTACCTCTTGTTCCCGTAATACTGGGCAACAAAGAGCTTGGTCAGCTGCTGCCAGCTGGCGATGGATCCGGGTGGTTGCTTCCTGAACCATAGTAAAGCTGCATCCACAAGACTCGTGGAAAACACCTTACAAAGCAAGGCTTCGTTCTCCGCATACATAGTCACTTTTTGGTGAATCTGATAGATGTGCTCCTCGGGATCCCTAGTGCCATCATAAGGGGTAAACCAAGGCATAACAAACTTTTTTGGGAAGGGCTCCCGAGTTATCCCAGGGGTGAACAGTGACTAGATCAACTCAGTGGAGGCCCGAATGGCCAAATCGTCAGTGGAATGGGTCCTTAGATCTCTCAAGACCCTTCTCTGGAACTCTACCATCATCCCCTGAAGCTTTTGGGGGGTCAAGGCCTCATCGGTGATGGGGGCCTTGCCCAGGCGATGGGAGGATTCAGCATGCTCCTCTAACCCGACGCCACCTTCCTGGCTTTACGAACGGACGGGTGCTACTGGGGGAGCGGGTGGAAGAGCCATCCTCGCCATAAGTTCTGCGTTCTGCTTCTCAAAAGCTTGGCTCCGTTCTTCAGCGGCTACCAGGCGTTGCAAGATCTGTTCGATGGTTTGAGAACCACCAGCATAGCTGTCTCCGGTAGTCGGAGCTTCTACTTGGGAACGGCTTATCGACATAGCCATTTGGAAGGTGGAAGAATGATATAATTACGAATCTAAAAGGTGAAGGTGAATAGAAACAAGCTCGACTGTAAGAATGAGAAGATGGCCACAAATCTGGAAGGTGGAGATAAAATCACAAATCTAGCATGAATAGAAACAAGTTTAGCTATAGAGATGGGAAGACGATCACAGATCTGAAAGGTGAAGACACCATCACAGATCCTGAAAAGTTTTCCCACAGACGGCGCCAATGTGTAAATGCACAACACAAGAATAGGGTTTCATTGATAATTTTTCCTTGTATATATACATTCTCTTATTGGGCTTTGAGCCCATTATGGCAACATTCTCTTATTTACATCATCATTTTGTCTATTGTTTACGTCACTAACTTGATCCTCAAGTTTACTCTAGATCATTTCAGGAAAAGGGCTTTGGGATGGGCCTTATCCTTCGAGCCCGAGAGGTGTTCGGGCCATTAGACCCTAATTAACCTTGTTGGGCCAGTAAGACAGATGGGCTTTGAGAATCCACACATACAGATACACACCAAATCCGGATGTTTCAGATCCATGTCCTCCACCCCTTTAAAACCACCACACAACCCTTCAATCCTCACAAAAAGGGACGAACACCACAAATGGAGAGGGACGCCTCTGAGAAAGATCCGGCGAAAACCCACCGTCGTCTAAGGCGCCGAAACCCCAACATCATACGACCAAGCATCTAAAGTGAGCCGCCATGCTCCCAATCGCGACGTCCTCTTTCCAACACATCTCTTGCCACCCCTTGAGAAGGAAAGCGAAAAAGAAGGGAGTCGTCGCAGAAAATCCCGTAGAAACCCTCCAAACCCTCATCGCCCACCGCTCCACCTCATCCACATCCATGGCGTCGCCAGTGAAGTGACCCACCAAGCACAATTGCAAAAACCCTTTCCTCCGGTCAATAGACACCTCATCCACATACAAGGAAAGACCTCTTGGGGGACAAGCTTCCTTAACCTCCCCCCATGTGAAGAAGAAGGGAAGGCTGGCAGCCTCCAAGAAAGACCTCATTATCTCAAAGTTAATTTTAAGATGAACGAAGTTAGAAACATAAAAAAGAAGACTCTTAAAATCTCCCTCCAGTTTTACATAGTCTATTTGAAGGAACCTTAGATTATATAGGTCTGCAAATTCATAAATTTAAGAAGCATCAATACCATTAAAATAGGTTTAAGCCACAGCTTCCCAAATAGCATGGGTTGTGGGAAGTCGAAGAAAAGTGGCACTAATCTCTGGAGCCAAGTAGAGAAGAAAGGATCAGTATCAACAGGTTGTTCCTTCTCTCCAGTTAAGTACCCCTTCCTGTGATGTACAACTTCACAAACTGGGACCAGGCAGAATAATTCGTTCCATCAAGTTTGTTAAAAGTCATATGTACACTCATGTTATCATGTTGGATTGTCACAGCAGAAATATTGGGTGTTGTAGTAGAATCAGAAGTTTTAGATGTAACATCAGACATGTTTTGTGTATATGGTGTGAAAGATTCGGGCTTTAAGAAGTTGTCTTAAGGTAATTGCAAACCAAGACACTAAGAATAAAAGGGTAAGGAAAACGGGTTAGCTGTAATCACTCGGACCAATGAAACTTTTCTCTCCTTTTTTTTCACACTATTGCTCTGATACCATGTTAGAATTCTGAAGAGAAAAGTTTTTGTTTGTATTTCCACACTTTTTACATCTTGTACGTGTACATATATAAGAAAGAAAAAAGAACTCTATAAGGAAACAAAAGCCTAAGAAAGAAAATAATATATTATGTTCCTAACTTACAACAATTACAACTAAATCAAATCCCTATAATCAAGAAGCTAAATAGGGCAGCAATCATAGATGGGGATATTCTCTGTATCCCTGATATTGAGGAGCTAAATAAGGCTGAAGATATTCTCTGTATACAGCTGGAGATATTTTCCAACAAGGAAGTCAAGGAAAGCATTCAAAGAGAAGCGTTTTGTACAATCTGATGAGCACCTACATTGTAGCAAAGGGGGATGGTGGACTGACCTGTTCCTTCTCTAAACTGATAACTTTTTTAAAGAAAGAAAAGAGCACAAGAGATCCTCACAAGGAGACATAAAAAGGAGAAATCTAGAAGTAAGTCGAGGATGCACAAACTACAAAACTATATCCCAAATGTTTCTCAAGTCTGGAAACTATCCAACTCAATGGACTGTAAATGAAGATTCCTCAAAAAAAAAAAAAAATCCTCCAAGACCAAAGATATAAAATCACTGGACCACAGAAGACATCCCCTAAAGAGGGCAGTTTAATCCAAGAAATGTCTGTCCAAGGATACATAAAGGGTTAAAGGATAAAGCAACCCAGGAATCAATTACAGCAGATTACCTGTAATTCACATTTCCAACACATATAACGCGTCAGAAAGCAAAACTGCCTTCCACAATGCCACTGAACCACTATGAGGAAACTGTCTGCTATAGGTGTGCACACACAGGTCCGGACAGAAAAACTTTCAGGGGCAAACCATCGGATATTAGAGAGACACTGAAGAAGGATCTAAAGAGTAAAACCAAGAGGTAAACTAAATAAATAAAATAAAAAAAATCTTCCAAGCAGGCAACTGGTAATATGTCTTCAATAAATTTGAATCCCTACTGGCACCCTAGGTTGGCATATTCTAGAATTCACTCACTCTCAGAACTTTGTAGATTTGCAGCTTATCAAATGATCAAGAAGATATGTCTAGATCGCTTCGTTATGCAAACACACACACCCTGACACGGCAAGAACATAGAGTTCATGTTTTTACCAACTATGGCAACAGCAATGTGTTGGATTTGAATATCTGTAGCAGTTTAGTTTTTAAAAACACATGCAATGTTTTGGAGTATCACTTACCAACACCAGAGCCCAATTCTATAACAGAACATCCTTGGAGGATATCAGCATTCTTTGAGAGGTAATCATTCAAAAGCAGCGCTCCAGGCCACACCAACTGCCCCGTCAAATCAAAATCAGCTGTCACAAATAATTAGCTTAAATATAAAGTACTAATTCGCATTATAAATTTCGGATCATTTAGCATTACTTGACCAACAAGACCTCGTAAATAAGTCAATTCATCTTCCTCGCAGCTCTTTCCATTTATTTTCAGATGTATACATGTGCATCAGTATTAGCCAAACCCCTAAAAGGTGTCACAAACTAGTTCCAGAAACCTAATAGAGTCCTAATTATATTAGATTCTACAATGTTAAGTATCTGGGAGAAAAAAGAACATGAGAAAGTTCCAATCTTGACAGTAATCATGTCCATGTATTAAATTCTCCACTGTATTCTTCCAACAGCAATCAATGAAGATACAATACAATGGGGAACAGGATACGAAAAATCTCATAAAACATAGATATGGGTACGGGGAAGAAAAGGGAAAATTGTTTTTACAGGAAAAATACATTTTTATCAGTTTCCTATGACGTTATGAACTTAAATGCAATAATTAAAATGTTCGTAAGTAAGAATCATATAAAATTCTTAAACCCTTCGTTCATTCATCAACTTAGACTAATAAGCCATATGTCCAGAATTTCCATTATTAAAAGGGTAAAGCGGACACAAATAAAGTAGCCATCAGCCAGATCCCATCCATATTCAAAAATTCAGAAATTAATTAAAAATAAATAAAGCAGATATTTCTCCCAAGTGTATCATAGGCATATCAATACTGAACACGTCTCAAATACCACCACGGCCCCGTCAGCGAAGTATCTGCTATACCTAGATGGCAACAAACTCGGAAACAAACAAAAAAATCAGTTAAATCACCCATAACTATAGTAGCACTCCCTGTAGCTCTTACCCTTTTTCCCCTAGAACCGGAATATTCCCCCCAATTAATCTCTGAAGCCATGCAAAACAACCCCATATTGATTGGGTAAAGGTAAAATATGTCTGTGATTATGGCCAAACTAACTACTAATCCTTCAACACAATCAATCACCAAAGGCTATAGTTGTACTCCCTGTAACTGTTCCTTTTTCAAATTTTGCCCGTTTTGATCACCAAAGCTTCGCCCCGACTAATCCTGGACCCATGCAACCGACTTTCATATGGATTGGGTAAAGCACAAAGTATGTCGATGGATATTATTTGCATACAGTGAGAATAAACACCGAGTCACCAGACCACAAGTATTTCCCAAGTGAGCCAACTAGCTCTTGTTGAAAATGAATTAACACAAATCACTCTGAACAATGCTCGTATAAAATATATATACATATAAGATAAAATAGACCAATATAAAAATAGATATAGATTTACTGATTTAGGTGAAGTGTGATAGATGAAAATCCCACTCATTTTGTATATCATTCAGGATTTAATTTCTAGAGTACCGAAATATTTGATTTTTACTTACTAACAATTTTATGCACTCAATTTCTGTAAACATTGTCCCGAGATCAATTCAGTAATATGAAACAAAGTAGTGTAAGAGCATAAAGCAAATGAAATTGCTCCAGCGAACACAATATCCAATCAGGCGAAATGGGTTTTTGTTTCTGCGACTATTATATCTAAAAATCGAAGTGGATTGTGAAAAAGGAACTGACTTGAAGCTGATTGGAGACAGAAGAGCTGGTATTCTTGAGACCCAAATGTAAACGTTTTAAGCTGGTAGCTGCACAGGAATTACATACAAATTTGAATATATATATATATATATATAGAGAGAGAGAGAGAGAGAGAGAGAGAGAGGATTGAGAGATACATACTTGTCATTGATGAAGAAGGATTCGTCTAAGCAAACAATATCATCATCGTCTACGTCTTCCCTCTCCATCTCTTCTTGTTTAAACCCCCCAACCAGGGTTTGTTTCTCCTTTTATTTTCTGTGTTGCCAAGGGGAACCACAAAACCTATACAGAATGCCATCAATGGGTTTTATTTTTTATTTTTTATTTTTAAATTTAAAATTTTTCATATTGTCATAATTCACAGGATACGTCCTAAACCTGTTTATATTTTAAAATATATTTTTAGTTTTATTTCAGTTTAAAATATATTTTAATTGATAATATGTATATAGTACTTTTCGTTTTTAAAGTTCGAACAAGATTAATATCTTCAACCAAATTTTAATTTATTCTAAAAATAATAAATGGAAGATCAAGAATTCGAGATTCGTGTGAGTTACTTATCTTTTAAAAAATATATATATAAATGCAATAAAAAAATTAAATAAATCAAGAAAATAAAATTAGTGATGGCACCAAAAGAAGTGGAAGTCCCTATATACTATATTGTACTAATGCAATACAACAAATTTAGCATGACAATGTAACTCTCACCGGAATATATTTACATTTACATGAAAATGCAATATTCTAATTAACAATACCATTAAACTCCATACATGACACCTTTACATTAAAATTTTGTTTACAAATTCAATTGCATATAGATACTCCACTGTTTTCCAAAGGATTGTTTCATTTTTTAACCAACATAAAATGAGGCTATGTCTAGAAATTAAACATTCAAATTATATAACTCGTAACTCTTCCATTGATAATTATTAGTATTAGAATTAAAAAGTTTAGAAATCCAACACTAAAACATAGTGAGTATAATAAGCATATTCGCCCTATCGTCCGAAACCGTCACATATCATCCTATTTGTAACGTTTTAGGAAAGTGTCGTCCGAAACCGTCACATATCATTCTATTTGTAACGTTTTAGGAAAGTGTCGATACCGTTATTTCACACCGATACTCATTTTAGAGACCGATATTATCTCAGTCCGTTACACCTGCGAACCATGATACAAGATGTTTTACCAACTAATAACAGAAAAGAAAAGGGACATTCCATTCTGGTCATCTAAACACACTACCACTGTTGATTTAGTGGTTCCTAAAGCATCATGAAGTTCATCAAACAACTTGGTGTTACATTCAAGAAATAATCAAAAGATTCGCCATGGCCACACAAACTTGAGCTTCCACCAGACAACTGGGATGGCCCTCTAATATAATCCTCACCTACAACCACATCTCAGTTACACTATGTTACAAGAAAGCTACAACAATCATATCTGAAAAATTGTTACACAAGAACACCCCCACTAGGGCATGGATTGCGTGGCGGCAAACGACTGCAACTGCTGCTACTGCTGCTTTTTGCTCAAGACCTACATATAAACCACCACCATCCAGGTTATAAAAGATTTACAAAATGAAGGAAAACAGGGTATAAATGATAACAATGACCATAGTGAAATATATATATATATATCAACTGCCACAAACAAAGGCTTGCAGCTGAAGTTTCGCAACGCAGAAGGGCATCGAGTGGCTAAATAGTTATAAAGTATGCAGGCATGCATAAATCAAAATACCCAGAAAATTTGTGAAAAGAAGAAAAGAAATATGTATTAAGGACGACGCCTCTCAAGCATAAGCCCTTCACGTTTCGAGTTATAATTAGTCACTACTTGGGAGAATAACTTTTAACTAGAAAGAAGAGTCTTTTAGTTCGGACACCAACAGAAAGCTCAAGCATGTCTACTACGAAAGGTGTTGCTATTGTATTACTCGAATAATGGGTGTAATATAGCTTTTAACTATGTAAGTGAAAAGATTTTCGAAGGAAAAGGGTTACAACAACCTGAAAGAAGGATGAATGAATGAAATCAAGCGATGCGAATACTATAAGTGGAAGACAGTGCCTGAATGTCCCTCACTTTATCTTCATTCCTCCCTCAAATAGTTCAACAATTAAAAAATCCTGGACCCGCTTGTGAGAGAAGTTCTTTGCCAGCATCTTTTCCCATTAGAATCATATCGTCAAACGTATATGGGCCTTTTCTGGATGTTTTGAGAACTGCAAGGAGAAAGGGAAAATAATAGCATGTTAAAAGAAATAGCTATCTTTACACGAACACAAGTCACCGTCAATAAATAAAACTTCCTCAAGTCACAATGCCACAATTGTTTTACCTCGAGTTCCGTCAGGAGAGGCCACCAACCCTTTGAAAGTGCAGCCTCCATCCTCATCTCGACACGCATATCCAGCAATTGGAGTGCGACATGAGCCGTCCAATGTCAAAAGGAAAGCCCTCTCACATGCAACTGCTAATCTTGTTTCCTCGTGATTCAACGAGGCTATGAAATCAGCCTGCAACAGAAAAGCAAATAACAAACAAGGAGCATACCAGAAGTCATAACAAGATTTAGCAGAAACAAGTCCACAGAGAAAAAAGAACAGACAAAATGTACAGGTGACAGAACAATTGCACCGGTCAGGAGCCCTTCAGGGACCTTAGGCTTATCAAGGAAGTTATTCAAGTAAAAAAGGAAAACAAGACAAGCAAAAACAGAAATAGTGATGCAACACTAAAAAGGCAAAATTTTGATATTGGAAAGCTCCATATATCAAAAGAATAGTTTATTATTGTAACTAAATACTTTTTCTTTGAAATGGCTAGTTGTATATCTGGACAAGGGATCTGCCTCTGTTCAGACTCTTCAATTTTATGTGGGGATATAGATAACTTATGAATTTTATATGGATCGATTGGGTTCTTTTGATTCTTGCTCGAGCCAGTTTTTCCCATGTGATGACAAGTTGAACTTATGTCGATTCCTCTTAATAAGACCCTCAAATACTTTAAGTAAACAGTATATCGCAATGATTTAGACACAGATGTACTTAATCATGAGGAATAGAGGTCAACAGCCCTCCCAATATACATCTGTTCAACTGTATGAAGATACTCCGGATAAATTTGCATTAAACTGTACAGTTAGACAAATTTACTTCATTTGCAGGGGGGAGAAAAAATTGGCCTGAGATTATTTTCACTTGTGCAGTCACACATGAAAATAGTAAGTTTAAGGCAGCAAAGTATTTTGATTCAGCCTCTCGTATCACTATACCGGATGCATATATAACATAACCACACAGAAAAGGTCCATGAAATGCAATAGAATCAAGATAAATAACCAAAAAAAAAAAGCGACTTGTCAATTTCTCTGGCTTCAATTTGTCAAGAATTGAAAAAAACTGTACTAGGTTATATAAAGAAAGTGCTATTACCAAACATTGTATAATTTGTCTGAGTCATGAGCAGCCATAAAGTTCTGAGGGTTCCAACATTTGTACATCATTATGGATCACGAATCAAACAGGCAGATAGTAGAATAGAATTAAAATAAATCACTTCAATAGCTTGGCCATTATGACACAATAAAACTTACACTCTTCTCATCATCGCTTCGACAAGCAATCCCAATCGCCCCCTGAGCAACAGCTGGAAGCATTTCATCAATAGAAAGAATTGATGTCACATTTTCAGTCATATTTAGGCGTTTGAGACCGGCTAATGCCAATAATGTTGCTTGGACTACCCCTTCATTTAGTTTTCTTAACCTTGTCTGAACGTTGCCTCGAAAGTTGTCCAGCACCTGTAAATAAAATCAACCAACACGAGATATAAGATGGAACACAGAGCTAGCACTGCTCCTGCCATGTGTCACCGTAAAATTACTTATAATGAAAAATGAAAGAAAGCTAAAAGGAGCATGAAGAAAGAAACTCATCTTGATGAATAGAAAATATAGATCATTAAAGAACCATACATGCCCTATCAGAGAGCTTGATATCATTTACAACTGAGGTCTCTTTCATCAGTAGGATCTAGGGGTTTTAAACCTCCCAATTGTTGACTCAACATAAACCTACGCGGTAGCACTAAAGACTTGATGAATAGAAAATGTAGATCATTAAACAACCATACATGCCCTATCAGAGAGCTTGGTATCATTTACAACTGAGGCCTCTTTCATCAGTAGAATCTAGGGGTTTTAAACCTCTCGATTGTTGACTCAACATAAACCCACAGAGTAGCACTAAAGACATTACATGCAATGGCATTTTGTCGAATGTTAGTAAGCCAATTATCCCTTCCTTTACCAGTGACTTAAATTAAGTTGGTCATTTGTCAAACTCAATCAATAGATGTTATCCTAGGGAAGTTGACATGTGGTGGTCACTCAATATTAACATTTCCTCAACCTGAAAGAATTAATCAGGTTAACAATCAATTCCTTTTTTCCAACAATTTGACAGGAACTGCAGAGTATAATAATCGATTATCGGGCTATCCCAATGATCAATTAATAAAAAACAATAGGATCCCTTCTTTCACTTAAATCATCATGAGAATGTATGAGTGCGTTTGGATAGGGGTGTTTCCGTTTTTGTTCTTGTTTTTTCCACTGTTCACAGGAACAAAAACGCACCCATACATTCAACCTTTGATGGTTTTTGTTTTCGTGAACAGTAAAAAAAGCGTTTTCTCACCCTTATTTCAAAATCTGAGAACACCAAAATGGTGTTTTTTTGTTTTCGGCACTGTTTGTTCTCAGCAAAAAAAAAAACTAATTGTTGCAGATTCCCTAACCTCCATCTTCAACCTCCAAACCCTAACTTTCATCTTCAACCTCCAAACCCTAACCTCCAAAAAAAAAAAATTATTTTTTTGTTCCCAAAAATTTTTTAGACAAAATTTCCAACCAAACGTGTTTTTGTTTCCGGATTACCCTTAGGACAAGAACAAGAAAAAATTTTGTTCTCAAGAGATAAAAAACGAAAACGAAAACACTAGTTTCCAAACGGGTTCCAGATCCTAGCAAAATCTTGTCATTGTATTTTCAGTGATAACTCACATTAAGTGATGGATATCGATGAAGTAGTTGCGACTTTCTCCTGAGTGAAGCAGTACCAACGGTGCTTCCTGATGGAAGTTCTGCTAGCGAAGATGCACTCAAGGAAATAAAGGCATCCCGGACATCTTCGCGTGGAAGATTGCAAGGTAAAATTGTTCCATCGGGCAAATAAGTGGGGACATCCTTCATTGAGTGCACCGCAATGTCAATTTCACCATTTAAGAGTGCCTCGTCAATTTCTTTTGTAAATAATCCCTTCCCTCCTATATCTGCAAGTGGTTGACTTAGTATTTTATCACCTGTTGTTTTTATTACTACGATTTGGATAGCCCCCTCTTCTGCCAACTCCGGATGTGTTGCCATGAGTTTGTCTCGCGTCTCGTAAGCCTGTGCAAGTGCTAGTGGGCTGTCCTAAACAAGAAATAAACACAGATTAGCCTTAAGATAGCAGACATATCCAAATTATATGCCTTAAACATTTGTTAGAAAATCATCTTGAACTGGTCAATGATATGAATTGTAAAATTTAGAGAACGTGAAAAATGTATGCCACTGTATGTATCATTAATAAGAAGTTTTACACAACCAAGTTCAGGGAGCTTGACCGTGTGCTACAGAAGGAATACTAGTGTCAGTCATGTCAACTCAATGAATAATTATATCAAGGTGAGGCATACGAAATCCTATTTCTTTGTGTAGCATTCAGTATTGTTTATCCGTAAGTTGGCGTATAGACCAGTCGTTCTCCCCTTCTATTAACTTTAAAAGTGTAATCGTACATGACAAGAGAACCAATGCCTGATACTGATCCTCAAATAAACTACAAAAAAAAAAAACAAAAATTAATAAATAATTAAAGACAAAAGGGGAACAAAAAATCTCCAATCTGCCCAATCCCATATATGTCAGCCGAAAACCCACAGGATTGATATCTCAAAGGTGTGGGTGTGGGTGTGGGTGATAGAAGAGAGAATGAAATCAATCTCCCGCACCTTCCCAAGATTTTCATTGCTTATCTCTCTTCCTAAATCCTATTAGCAGGTCCCAATGTGTCGTTCCATGTCAAAGTCATGGCCAGGGATGGGTGATGCCTGCTATGCGTGTAAGATCTAAGCCGGAGTGATTTATAGTTTTTTTTTTTTTGATAAGTAAGAATAGTATAAAAGGCACTCTAAAGGGGAGTGCATCCCAAATAACAAAAAGAGTAATGTGAATTATAGTTTGAAATTGGTTTCTACTTCATTATTAGTTCGTGTAATAGTTACGAGACATTCAAATGTCTTAATTAGCGATGTTTGCTGCTGGTCACTTTAGGTTATTTGTCTCATGATAGGGAAGGCAGTAGCTTAAGAGAGAGCTCTTAACTGGCCACATGCACCTCTCTAATCATGTTGACTAATATTCATTTTAAAATTCTACACATATACATATATATACATATAGTACTATATATCAATATGCTTTTATTTTTATGTGCATTTCTTAATAAATAATGACATATTTATATTGTCTTTAATTTCTATCTCTGATATTTCTTTGATTTATAAGTCTCTTGTTTATTTGGATTTCTTTAAACTAATTAATGAGAGACAGTTAATTGACACAATGAGGCAGCCGTTACATCACTTACTACATAATTTATTCCCCTCTGAATTTTTCATTTATCCTTTATATGAATTAAAAAGGGTCAGAACAGAAGTCACGACATAATTCCAATAACTCACATTTGAAGAATTCCAAAAACAATTTTGCTTAACATGCTGACATTTCCAAATTTGACCAAACAAATAACAATATTGGGCAAGTAATGTTATATTGACATTTCAAGTATAACAATTTTCAGATATTATGCGATATTCGTCCTTATTTTTATATAAATTGATATTTTCTAATTCACTTCTGTGTGTCCGAGTGTGTGTATGTATGCATGAGTGAGTGTTTGTGATGGGCAAACCTGTTACGATCTTTGATAAGAAGGCTTTTCCAATGAATAAAATAACAAGAAAAGTCTGCGACGTGAACGCTTACCTTCCACTTTGAAAGTATTGGAGATATCAGTTGAACTGAGCTGAATTTTACTATATGAAATTAGCTAACGGATTTTACATATTTCCTCCCAATTTGGATATAAATCATTGAAATCCATGAGTATGTCAGTTCAAGAGATTAGTAATTCAATGTACATATACGCTTTCAATAATTCATCTAAAAATGTGCCAATAAATTAATTGCAATTAAGCAACCCACAAATAGCCTTCTTTTAAGACAAAAACAAAAAAACATAATGGACGTTTTCGCATAACTAAGAGATTTTGGTAATAGCCAGTATCCATGCAATGGTACGTTTTTACAAGCACCTGCTTTGTGCAAAACAATACCAAAGGACTAGTTTTGTCTTAGTTATAGGTGGACCATCCATTGAGTAAACCTTCTACCTAAGAGGATTAAGCAATCAATGCACATCTATCCTTCCAGCATGCTTACTCATACACTAAATCCAGTATATTTATTAATTGCGTAAAATTGAACGCAGTAATCATGCAGTTTTTGAAGATTCATTTAGCATTTAGCATTAAGTACGAGACACTTTTGTCTTTGGTAAGTAAACAAACTTGATGAAAATGGCTAGAACCATCAAAACCTAGACACATTTATACACCAAATCAATCATAAGTTCAAAGATATATCACAAATTAATAAATTAAATGATATGGTCTCCTTATATCGTGATATCATATCAAGAATGTCAATGAATGGCTAGTGGTCAAGAAGAAGAATCACTGAATAATTTAAAGATGCCAAGTTGACAGTTTTAAGTGTGCCTGAGTGGAAGGGCCTGATCGTTTGTCTGTTGACTCTGTTCTGGCACTCAAGCTAGGCCTCAACAAACTTGTGGCTTTTCAAGGGAGCCCAGACACGGCTCTAACAACTATTAATGGGACCCGTAGATATTATTTATAGGGCGGATTGCCTATACCACCTTTTACCCGACTTCATGCATTGAGGATATGATAGATAGACATCTACATTGGGCACCTGAGTTTGTCGGATTCACACGCATATCTAGGCCTGTGAAATTCATCTTAATTCATTTGCTTGGATTTAGGCACCTATATGCTGATTCCTTTCAAATTTTAGTCCTCGTCAATTGTTTCACTAACTCCTGGATATTTAAGCAAACATTTCTTTGCAGCCACTTGAACCTTTGTACTTCACAACTGTGTATTCTTTTAAATATTCTAGTTTTTGAGAATACATGCTTCATATTCTATCACAATCTGATGTTCACATCCTTCTGAACCAGCATGATGTCACAGACTTACAGCAATTTAGTCCATGCGGCTTCGACCTCTCTAGATTTTAGTTCTGTAGCATGCTGGCACCTTGCCATTGCAATCAGTTTTATTTATGAATTTACTCTAACTTTGAGCTCTTTTACCTAAACTAAGGAATTTATCTACTCTAATTTACAATGCAATTTGAGGAATTTTGTGTTCTTTGCTACCAGCTTTAAAGCAAATTCATTATGCTTACAAAATCTTCAGTCTACCGTATATAGATGCTTAAAAAGGTATCTTTATATGATTGTTCCTTTTGCACAGGTTACTGATCAAGATCTCTCATCACTTAAGAGACTGATCCTCATTCGTTAAAAAAAAAAAAAAAAAAAAAAAAAAAAAAAAAAAAAAAAATCCCTTCATCTAGGATTCTAGACTTTCCAATAACTTACTATCCGAATTTTGGTTAGTATATGATTCCCATCAAGAGTTTAATAGTTAACTATTCATAAGGTCTGATGTTCAACCCAAACTTGCCAAGGCTACCACCTCATAGTTATTCCTTAATCATGTTATCTTCAAAGGAACAAGACTAAGCATTGAAAAGTGGGAGTCAACAAGCTATAATGCTATTATCATACAATAATCGAACTTGAAAATTTGTTACCATGCCTTTTAGTTACATATACGAGAACACAAAAATACATAGTAATGTAGCACAGATGCATAAAATACTGACTTTCCAAATTTTGAAATTCCAGTCTATGCATTCTTCTCCAACTGACATATGAACATACTAGACTAATCACCCACATCCCTGACTGGAAAAGGCAATGGACCAGGCTCCCGCATTGCAGCGGTAAGGTTATTCTATTGTGACCTGAAGATCATGGTTTATCACCCACATCCCTGACTCGCAAACGCAACAGACGAGGTTTGGGTTAAATGTATGCAATCTTACCTACTCGTGTGGAGAGAGTGTTTTCTTGTTTTAAACCATGAACATCAGGTCACAATAGAACAACCTTACCGCTGCAACAAGGCTCACCTCCATTACCTGACTTCTCTGCCTATTGTTTCACTCCATCAATGCCTCAACGAGTTCTCCAAATTCCTAAAAATTCCCAAAGGGTACTATTTACTTCATTTCCAATATGCATATTCTGTAAACGAAACTAACTACAAGTTAAATTGCTTCTACTGACCTCCTTAAAAAACCCAGTCTATTGTATAGAAATATTAAAATAACCTAATGAGCTTGAACTAGGCATCACAAATCTTTGCTTTTCCTTTAGCATTTTCCCCAAAATTAACTTCCCCAAATCTTTTGAATCATCCAAAAATACAAATCGCGATAAGCTACAAAAATGCAACACACACACAGACACACACAAACAGTAAGTAGCCATGTATAAAGCCGAAATATGAATAATCATAAAACACCCATTTGACCAATTATCACAAACATGAAATTGAGGCATAAATATGAAAACAACCCATTAAATCCAAGGACAAAGAAGATGGATACTACATTGGACAAACAAAGCCAAACCCAGAAAAACAAATTGGTTGAAGAAGACAGAGTACCTCCCTCTGGTGCCAATTCTGATCACAGCGACCTTCGTCTTCTGGGTCTCCTGTTCAACTGCAATCGAGGCCCTCGTGGTCACAACCTTTCTGTGTCGATTGGGACATGAGTTTTTCACACATGGTAGAGAGAACCCAAGAGCTGAAACTGACCCAGCGCTCAAATTACTGGTTAGAACTCGTGGGTTAGCAGAAAGAATCGATTGATTCAGAGAGAGACTGATCTCCATCGCCAATATGTATATGTATATGTATATATGTATATATATATAGAGAGAGAGAGAGAGAGAAATGCAGAGAAAGAGAGAGAAATTGATTCTGAGCAGGGTTATGTTCTTGTTCTGGGGAAAAGATAGGGGATTGGGCTCCGGGAGTGAATCCAACCGTTGGTTTTTGCTGCTGAATCCGGATTCAACGGTATAGATTATGCCACGTCATCTGATAACCCACACAACTTCAACGCTGTCGTTTTATATGTTTAAGAACGTAAAATGCCGTTGGCACACAAAGTTTGAAGTGTGTGTGTCATGGCCGTGACCGCCGTGGGGATGGTGGTGGTTGGCTTTAGATGGGTGATCGGTCAGATTTCCAGTGGCACCCATCTCATGTTCCAAGCAAATCCATTCTTGAGTGAGTGAGATGGGTCTTTTTTTATTTTTGTTTGATTGGGATAGTTTGAAGAGGTCTGGTTAATTTGGGATTTTTTTTTTTTGGGTTATGCCATGGTTGAAGAATGTGAGACAAATAAGAAGCAATACAAGGAAGAATTGTAGTGATTCAATGGAGAAGAAGATGGAGCTGAGGTGGGTTTTGTGGGTGGAGAAATTAGGAAGAAAAAACATGCAAAATAATGGAGAGGGTAGTGATTTTTGAAGCTTTTCTAATAGCCAAGAGTGATTTCGTGACGCCAAATTGACATCTATACAACAATATTGACTTGTTGCTTTTTATATTGAGCGGATTTTCAAATATAAAAGGTGCATCTCTCTATGCACTATTGTTTTTAAAATTAAAAATCAAAAAATTATACAAAAATTTGTTTGATTGGATTTTCTAAAAACTGCTTTCAGAAAATTCAGTTATAAAAATGTATGTTTTCAGATAATTTTTTTTTTATTTGTCTCAAAAAATAATTTTCAGTTTTCAGAATTCTCAAAAATAATTTTAAGAGACATCAGACACTTGATTATCTTGGATTTATTTATTTTTTAATAAAATATCGTGATACATAATGCAACATTAATATGAAAAAACAGGTGAATAGTTAGGAAAAAGCATTAATGGTATTTTTAAATCAATCAATATCCAATAAAAAAATGTACCTGTTTGAATTAGAAAATGTTCACATTGCAAACAAACACAACATTTCATAACATTATGTCTGTCTACGAAAGACCTAGTGTGGAACATAATTGCACATATTTGAATTTATGACTTCTTTGATCTTATTTATTATGATATGATTATCCATGGAGATTTTGAGACCTTGACAATCAATTTTTTTCTAACAAAATTGAACCGGTTGTTTTTTCCTTCCAACCATCTGTACTTGAAATTGAACTGGTTGCATATAATGTATCTAGCGAAACATGTATTTGGATTAAGTTGTATCAACATTGTTCAACTTTTTATAGAATCGGTTACACTTTATTAATTCGCAAGAAAAATGTGTTTTCGTCTTTCATTTTGGGCGCTTCAATAAGGCATGACTTCTTTCGATCATTTGAGTTCATTATTTTCATGTTGGTGGTTGTTCGAGTTTAGACATGTGGGCTCGATAGTATGTTTTGTGTCCAGGATTGGTCAGAAGACTTTTCGGTAATCAGCGGTAGGGTGTACCCTTAATATATTTTTTAAAAATTTTATTGGAGAGGTAAATTTAAAAAGAGAGTCAAGTTACGTTTGTAATTAGGCAAAAAGGGTGTGAGTAGTGTAAAGTGTGCAGTGTTACAGCTAATCCATTTCTCCACTTTGTAAATCCTTCTGAAATTAGTGAATATAGTGTGTGCTCCGCGAATGTAGGCCAATTTTGGATCCAACCACATAAATATTTGTCTTATGTGTGGTGCTAGTAGAAGAAGAATTATGTGTGAGTAACCCAACAAAACCAGTCATTTCTTGCATTTGCTCTCTCTAAACAATTTTTAGACCCAACCCTTCTCTCTAAAATTTTATATTCTTAGAGTGAGACTTATGCAAAGTCGCAAGTGAAAAAGTTTATTGCGCTCGTCTTTTTCTTTTATCCTACAAAGTTTAAAAATAGAGTTTAGAGCATTTTGTTTCAATGAGTGTAGGTCCATATTTCGTACATGACCCATCAGACAAGAGCTTAAAAGTTAATTTGGTCCAAAACCCAAAATAGCATAAGTTAGCCCAGTAGAAGAATGAAGCCCAAAAGTAGAAAGAGCCCATATCAAGTTAAAAATCATAACGGCTGACAATTTCAAATCAGGCAATAAATCTAATTAAAACAGTAGATCAGTTTTATATGCATTTATGCCTATTATAAATGTATTTAATCTTCATTTGATACTATTTGATAAAGGTAGAACCAAATTCATGTATAAAGGAGCTTCGAAAGATCAAAGAAATGATCCAATTTCGATATATTTTCTCTAGTTCTTCAAATTTCATTATTTTCCTGTCATTTTTTCTTAGCACTGTTATTCTGTTAAATTTATAAAAGTTGTCAATTCGTTCAGCGGCAACGAACGAGTTCATACTTTTTGGTGCCGTCTGTGGGAACGAAAGTTCCAATCAAAAGCTATCAGATCAATGACAGGAGAATCCACGATGCAACAAAGAGACGCAGATGCCATCCTTCAACGGTTGGAAGCTCTCGAAAAAAAAAAATCAAGAATTAAGGGAAAGGTTAGATCAATCATAACGACAAGAGCCACCAGTAGGAGGACGACGGAATGGCCCTGATGCTGAAGAATAGGATAACCAGCAGGAGGCAAGTTCAGCGAACCGCGCTCGCACCCAGCAGATGGGAGATGAGGTCGAGCCGAACGCTAAAAATCAAGCGGTACCGCTCGAGGCTTCAGAAGATCGTGGATGAGCAGGTGAAGGATCTCAGAACGCAATCACCAGCTGATCTAGCAGTCGAGATGACAGCAAGAATGATAAAGTCACCGTTCAGCGTTGAAATCCAACAAGCAAGAAAACTAAATAAATTCTGGATGCCAAAATTTATCATGTTTGATGGGACACATGATCCCATTGAACATCTTTTTCATATAAAACAGATGATGACTCTTGACATGGCAGATGATGCACTGATGTGCAAGGATTTTTCCATGAGTTTGACTGGTCCAGCCCTGTTGTGGTTCAATCGATTGCTTCCAAACCTTGATAGAAAAGTTTTTAGCTCAATACTTTGGCAATCAAAAGCAGAAGCGAACTATTTCTAACTTATTCACGATGAGGCAGGCGAAGGGAGAAACTTTGAAGAATTTTCTGTCAAGATTCAATTTAGAAATGAGAATGATACCAGGTTGCGATCAACCAGCAGCGGTGAAAGCTTTCAAGGTGGCTATCGAGCAAGGAACCAGTTTTCATAAGTCCCTAGTGAAGTCAACACCCCTCAATATGGATCAGTTGAATTCACGAGCGCAGGGATATTTAAGGTTGGAAGAGGATGAACAAGTAAGGGGTCATCGTTCAGCATTGGTCAATGTAGAAGGCAAATCGAAAGAACGGATAATCAAGAAAAATGATACCACAAGCAGCTCACGAACGACTCCGGTCAGACAACAGGAGAAGAGGCCAAGGTATGATGGACCAGAAACTCCGCTCAGAATGACCCTAACAAAGTTGTACAATGAAAATAAATCAAAAGGCATCTTCCGCTCACCATTGCCGATGAGAACAACACCAGAACAGCAGGATCGTTCGAAGCATTGTGCATTCCATAATGATTTCGGCCATTTAACTAATGAATGCAGGCATTTGCGGAAGCAGGTTGAGAGCTTAATAGACAGGGGAGATTTGAAAGAATACATGGACAGGGGAACGAGAAACTTTGATCGCCCGAAAACCAACAAAGTTGTGGACGGACAACCGGTGAAAATCATAGACACAATCTATGGAAAACCCGAGGAAGACGAAGAAAGTTGTTCCGTTCAACGTTCACGAATGCGGAATGCGAGCAAGATCCAAAGAATTGGATAGGTGAATGTAATTCGTAAACGTCCAATGCTAACCATATCATTCACCCAAGAGGACTTGAAGCGGGTGTAGCTACCACATGAGGATCCACTGGTAATTTCGATCATAATTTCATATTGTTTAGTTAAACGGGTACTTGTTGATCCAGGGAGCAGCACGAATGTCTTGACCAAGTCAGCCTTCGAAAAAATCGGCATCAACATGGAATTTATCAGGACGACTGCAAATCCGCTGGCAGGCTTTGATGGGAAGAGGGTTTATCCAATTAAAGTACTGACTCTACCAGTAACAGCCGCAAAGCAAACCTTGACAAAAAAATTTATGTTGGTGGATGTGCAACCCTCCTACAACTTAATCATGGGAAGAGGTTGGATTCACCGAATGCAGGGAGTTCCTTTAACTCTACATCAAGTGATGCGATGCATTGATCCTTCAGGGAATGGATTCGTTGACATCCAAGGAGATCAGGTGGTGGAAAAGGAGTGTTATGCCATCGTCACCAAAAACTTAAAAGGCGAAAAAGACGAACGCCCCTTATAACAATTATCGAAGGTGGGTGATTGGTTTGATGATGATGGGAAGACAAAAGAGGATACTGTGGCAGTGGATCTGATCGTTGGGAAGAAAGGAAGGACCACTAGGATCGGAAAAAATATCAGTTCGGAGGAAATGAACGATTTGGTCACCATGCTAAGATTGAATGCAAATGTTTTCGCTTGGGAGCACAGCGACATGCCAAGGATTGATCCATAAACCATGATGCACACTCTGAGTGTTCGTCCTAAAGCACAACCAGTACGGCAACAACCGAGAAGTATTGGAACAGAACAGGGTAAATTCATAACTGAAGAGGTTGATCGGTTGTTAGGATCTGGCTTTATAAGAGAAGTTCATTTTCCATAATAGTTGTCCAATGTTGTTTTCCTTCAAAAAAAGAATGGGAAAGTTCCGAATGTGTGTGGACTTCACCAATTTAAACAAAGCTTGCCCGAAAGATAGTTTTACGCTACCGAAGATAGATCGCATGATTGATGCGACTACCGGGTTCAATCGGCTCACCTTCCTATATGCTTGTTCAGGGTACAATCAAATCCCAATGAACCCAAAAGATGAAGACAAATCGACATTAATAACTAAAATAGGGACTTATTGCTACAAGGTCATGTTGTTCGAACTCAAAAATGCAGGTGCAACCTATCAACGGTTGATGGACAAGATCTTCAAAACTCAGATTGGAGACACGGTTGAGGCTTATATAGATGATATGGTTGTCAAAAGCAGACGCAAAGCTGATCACCTGAAGCATTTAGAAGATGTATCCTGTAATGACCGGGTTAATTTAAATAATTTATTTTTCTTCGGTTTATATATATATTTTTTTATCTTGTGCATTACGTGGCATTGCATGTGTTTACGTGCATTAAGGATTCCATGATTTGAGTTTTTGGGTTCATTCCTATGTTTTGTAAAATTTTCATTTTTGTCGTTGACCGGGTAGTTTTGATATTTTAATTAAATGTGGGGGTTACTTTTGAGTTTGATAAAGATGAGGGTAATTTTTGCAATATATTCATTATATGTAAATGTGTGACCGAATTCCACATTTTATTTTTATTTTTTTTATCTTCAACTTTCCAAAAGCATATTCCTTCATCATTTAAAGGTGCAATCATACATCTATTATATTGACACCACTTTATGACATTATTGATGAAATTTTTCAGCCATTATATTGATGTGTTAAGGTTAGCTTTTGCATATTCTCAACAATCAAGCAAAACCATTTTTTCCATCATTCTCTATTTTTCTCCTATCTTCTTTTCTCTACATTTTGGGCATCTTAGAGTGGGGATTCAATTTTGTGCTCAACTAGGAAGTTGTTCTACGTGTTCCGATCTTCGGTTTAATACCAATTACGGTATGTGATCTATATTATTTAATTTGATTTGATTTTTCAAAAATTCCAGATTGCTAGTTTACATGTTTAGTGAAAATCAAGGCTTTAGATCTCTAATTTATAATATATGTACGGATCAAAATTAGTTTATGAAAATTTTACATATTATATATAGGTATGTGATTATATGTTCCTGAAAATTTCAGAATTTATAGATAAGTAGAGAGTTAATTAAAAATCTAGGAATAACATGTTATTCGGATATTGTTGTTGTTGCAGACTGTTTGTTTTTACTCGGTTTGAGCAATTTATAGACCATGTTAAATTATTTATAAATTTTTGAAACTTTTACAGTATGCTTTTGTATATGTCTATTATCATCTCTCAAAACTTCAGATCATTTAGATAAATATTTAATTTTCTAAAAATCACGGAAGTAGGCTGTCCAGTGATATTTTACTGCTTGCTGATCCGATTTCGGTTTCGGTTTAGCCAATTGTTTCATATGGTTTCGTATTCTTATAAATCTTTAAACTTTTATTATAACCTTTTGTATATGTCTCGGACATATGTATTAAAGATCAAGAATTTTAAGTTAATTTATACTGGTAAGACAAATTGTTGAGTAGTAACTGTTCAGTTTCAATCGTAGTTTAAAACCGGAACTTGTGTTACCAATTTGAGCTATCTATAATTCTAATTTTGTACTTATAATTTTATCACATGATCTTGAGTATATAATATGTAAATCTGGAGATTTAGGTAGTCATATAATTCATGGATAGGTTTGTAAAAATCTTGGAGTAAAGGGTGTTCAGTTTTCGGAACTGTTAGGAAAGCTGTCTTTTATAATTATTTTGGACCACTGTCCTTTGATTAAAGCTTATGAAAATTTTACAGTAGACCTACGTAGAAATTTGGAGTGTATCCTGTAAATTTCATATTTTTATCAAACCTGTAGATTTTTCTAAAAATCATAGATTACCTGTTGTCCGTTTTACGGTAGTATTCGAAGCCGAACTTTTCGATTCTTAATTAAGTAGCTAAATTTTGTCTATTAATCCCGATTATTTTTGAGTAGATATTTATATATATCAGAATGTTTATTGGAAAATATTATTATAAAAATAATTATGGTTATGTATATAAAAATTATTCAATATGTGTTAATTGGTTTCGGGCATAACAGGGTACAAATGAAGGCGTGAATGGAGAACCGTCCGTTTATTCATTCTCTACACAACCATATTGTTTTGATTGTTGGTATTTTACTGGATATTTTATCAAGTTGAGGTAGGGATTTATTGGGGTATCGTGTGAGTTTAAGAATCTTCATTTATGCATTTTAATGTTTATATATAGATTCGTCATCATATTGTGCTATCTTTTGACATGAGTTGTGAAATTGCATTAATGTGTTTAAATGCATTGATTCATGCCACGATAGAATTTTATTAGGTGGATCATGGAGTGCGGATATATTTATTACTTATGTGCGCATGTGAATGACATTTATGAATTGTGAATTGTGAATGGTGGATTGGTTGTTGATTTTGGGAAATGGTCGTGTGGTGTGAGCAATGGGGGGACGAAGGAGCTCCCGGGGTGCAAGTCCTCGAATTATCGCGTGATTGGTTGACGTCACCGTAGGGTCAGTAGCCCCAAGACGACTAGGCAGATGAACAGGTAGTTCATGTCCTAGGGTTTGTTTCACGACATAATTTTCCCATTTGATGATTTTGAATTTGATGTTATTTCGGTTGTGATAGTTGGATTTGAGTTCATATTGAGAGTATTGGTTTTAATTTCGTGATTATAGAACTTTTAAATTATCTTGATGGTATTATTTAAATTATTCTACATGAGTTTATATTGTGATTCCTTATGCATTTATATCTTGACATTGGACTAGGGTAGAGACTTGACCCTATACGTATTCATTAATTTACATACTTGCGGAATCTTACGCTTCATGATTTTTCTCTACTGGGCCGTTTGTGCTCACCCCTTAACATTTTTCAGGAAAAGAACCATTGGTGGATGATGCGTGAGCTATTGGAAATTTGTGGAATTTGAACCTATAATAATTACATCTTTATGTAATAATGGAGATTGCGTGCTTATTATGATTTGTATTGTTTTTGGCTTTGGACTAGTGTGTTCGTGTTGTAATTTGATTTGATTTCGGAATTTGTATGTGATTTTATTATTTCTATTTTGCTTCCGCGCTAGTGAATTATAAACAATGTCGGTTGACCAGTTTGACCATTTGGTATTTTTATGAATTTTAATTAAATTTAAGTCATTATCCGGATTTTCGGATTCGGGGCGTGACATATCCGCCTCACTGCAATTGCATAAGATGAAGTTGAATCCGGAGAAGTGTACCTTTGGTGTCTCTTCAGGATAGTTCCTGGGGCACATAGTTAACAAATAAAGAATCAAAGCTAGTCCCGCACAAGTCCAGGCATTGATCAAGATGAAGGCACCAGAAACACCAAAAGAAATTCAAGTGCTTACAAGATGAGTAGCAGCTCCGAGCAGGTTCATATCCAAGTTATTAGACAGATGCAAGTCGTTCTTTGACGTACTGAAGTCTAGGAAGACAATGATTTGGGGAGAGAAGCAGCGGAAGCTTTTGATCAGTTGAAGCTCTATATGGCAAAACCTTTGATCCTAACGGCCCCCAGGGATCATGAGATTCTAACTTTATATATAGTAGTCTCACCAAACGCTGTGAGTTCAGCTTCGGTAAGAGATGATGGAAGCAAGCAGTACCCCATTTATTATGCAAATAAGACGTTGCTCGATGTTGAAAGAAGATATTCAAGAACAGAGAAAATCATTTTGGCCTTGGTCCAAGCTAAACGAAAGTTGCGGCATTATTTCAAATGTCATCCGATCAGGGTCCCTACAACATTTCTGATCAAAGCGATTTTGGCAAAACCAGATTTTTCTGGACGAACAACGAAATGGGTGATAGAGCTGAGCATGTTCAATCTCAACTATGAGCCCTGAACGTCAGTAAAATGATAAGTTGTGGCAGATTTTCTCCTCAAATATGAAGCAACCGAAGATGAAGCTGAAGGTGAAAATCCAAGGTGGATGTTTTATGTGGATGAATCTGTGAATAGTCTGGGGGCAGACGTGGGGATCGAATTAATATCCCCGGAAGGCACCAAGTTGTAACAGTCAATCAGGTTATGCTTTGAAAGTTCGAACAACGAGGCTGAATACGAAGCAATGTTGGCAGGCTTAAGGTTGGTGAAAGAACTCTACATCCGCGAGTTAATAGTGTTCAGCGACTCACAACTAATCATAAATCAGGTTGCGGGAAATTACAACACAAAAGAAGAAAGGATGCAGGAATACAAACAGGTTGTCCAGGAGGAAGCACAAAACTTCCAAGTCTTAACTTTTAAACAAATTCCAAGGACAGACAATCATGTAGCAGATCATATAGCAAATCAAGCATCATCAGCTGGAGATGATATGATCAGGGTAATTCATGTGGATGAACTACACACCCCATCGATCGGAAAAAAAAAGGTGCACGTAATTCCGTATGAACCAAGTTGGATTGATCCGATACTTCAGTATTTACAGGTCGGGGTTCTGCCGAAAGATCGAATGGAAGCGAAGAAAATGAGATCAACTTCTGCCAAGTACTTGGTGAGCGATGGATTCTTATATCGCAGATCGATGACCGGGCCTTAGTTGCGATGATTGACCCTAGGCGAAGCAAGGGAGTTACTCAAGCAGTTGCATGATGGAATATGTGGAGGACATATCGGGGGCAGATCGATGTCGCATAGAGCATCAACACAAGGTTACTTTTGGTCGTACATGATTCGAGATGCGGAAGAGTACGCGAGAAGATATGATAAATGTCAAAGGCATTCACACATAATTCATCAACCAGTAGAACTCCTAACAGCGATGACAGCCCCCGTCCTGTTCGCCAGATAGGGTATGGATGAGGTCGGGCCGTTAACAAGGGCAACATCAAATCATAAATATGTGTTTTTAGCCACAGATTATTTCACTAAGTGGGTTGAGGCGAAGGTGTATGTAAGAATAACGCACACTCAGGTGATTGATTTCATTTTAAATCATATAATCTACAAGTTCGGAGTGTCAAAGTACATAATGATGGACAGCGGCACAAACCTCGACAATCAGCACGTTCGGAAGTTGCTAGATGAGTATGGCATTAACCATAACTTATCATCGATCAGTTACCTGCAAGAAAACGACCAAGTTGAGATAACAAACCGAACGATCTTTGCTGGGATAAAAAGAAAACTGGAAGGGATTCAAGAAAAGGGGCGCTGGTTAGAATAATTGCCTAAAGTGCTTTGGAGCTACCGAACGACCCCTCGAAAGCCAACCGGATTAACATCGTTCGCAATGGCGTATAGCATCGAGGCAGTTATTCCAATTGAATTGGAAGTTCCAACAACTAGAACACAGCTATTTGATCCTGAACATAATAAAGCAGTTATTAAAATTGAATATGATTTCATAGATGAGAAAAAGGGAAATGGCTTTAATAAGAGTAACGGAGAATTAACCAAGGCTAATGAGGAGTTACAACAGAAGAGTGAAACCAAGATCCTTCCAAGTAGGGGATCAAGTACTTAGGGTACTGGCTAGAAGATCAAATAAACTAGTTCCAACATGGGATGGGCCGTACACAATAACTGAAGTGATCGGAAAAGGGGCTTACACTGGCTGATCAACACGGAAATCAGAGTGAACAAGCATGGAACGCTATTCATCTTAAGAGGTATTTTCAATAAGATTTATTCTTACAAAATAAACTTTACATTACAGCCCTAAGTTTGTGCAAACATTTTGTCAGTTGTATTTTGTTTTTACAAGATCCATATTAAATCAATAAAGAGTATGCATTCAGGTTCCTAGTTCAATCTTATAATGAAATCCTACTTATACCCTACGATCACAGAAGATAATTCAAACCAAATGAAAAGCCCAAGTAAAATACACTTGGCCAAATATATAATCCATCACGACAAAATAAAAGACAATCTCAAAGATGGTACTACTATAGTTCTTGTTTTCATAACAATACGCACAGGGGTGCATTCCAAAAATTTGTGCCTTAAGAGCATAGTAACTTGTTCAAAAAATTTAGCACATTTGTGTCATCACAAACCTGTTCGAAAATGCTCACCGCAGGAGCAACAAAAAATAAATATTGTTCACAGACCATAACATAATATTGTTCAAAACAAAACCTCAAAAACTTAAGAGGTCGAGAGAATGTCGTTCGGAACTCCTCCTTCAACATTAGGCTTCTTGATGTCTGAGGAAGGAATGGTGTGATCATTAGACACTTCACCGGTGACATTTGCATTAGAAGAAACTACAGAAATAGGATCAGGGCGTTCAACCGAAAAGGTCACATGCAACAGAAATTGGGCGAAGTCCTTCTCATCTCTGCTCGGTTCAGGCTCTGCATAAGGATGAACGACACCATAAGCAACGTCATGAGCCTCCGGACCATTATATGAATGCTCAGAAGGCTCCATCGACATTTAGCCATGGCAAAACCTGAATCCATCACAAAATTTAACATCAAAAATATTTATGTAATGCCGATTCATGTCCATACCACCTCTTCAACAAAGCTCCAAACCAGATTTTGTAATACCCCGTATTTAATGGATATTTATTTCCTTAATTATTTTGGATGGCATAATGGGTGTTTAAATTATTGAATAAGGCTATCTTAGTCTTTTTAAGTCTAGTAGGTTATAATGAAATTTTGTGATCTGAAGGGGGGCAAGGTTGTCATTAGTGTTTGGGCAGTTTGGTGATTTATGCATAATACAAGGATAGTTTGGACATTTCCCTAACCCTAACATCTTCTATATAAGCATCCTTAACTTCAGATCTAGCCCCCATCTCATTTCTTCTACTACTTCTTCTTCTTCATCAATTATACCCGAAATTGTGAGGGTTGAGAGGTTGAGAGCTTAGAATTGGTTTGGATCTGTACTTGTGGTGGATTCAGCTCTACATTACAGGCAAGACATATGTTCTACTCTTCCTCTTTGTACTAAAATTTCGTAGCCTTTACTTTGTGCATCTATAATCTGCTAGATAGTATTTTTCATATATGTATATGTATGTGTAAATCATGTTCATATATGACTTTTATATATTCTGTTTATACATATATGTATAGATCCGTAGGTATATATATATAGATCTTGTATATAGGCATATATGTATAGATCTGTTAGAGTATATTCATATTCATGTTTATTTATGTGATTTATATATTATATTTATACATATATGTATAGATCCGTAAGTATATATATAGATCTTGTATACATGTAGAGATTCGTGGATCTATATAGGCATATATGTATAGATCTGTTAGAGTATGTTCATATTCATGTTTATTTATGTGATGATATATATTCTGTTTATATGTATATGTATAGATCCATGATCATATGTACAGATCTTGTATATAGGTAGAGATTAGTAGTCTTATATAGACATATATGTACAAATTTGTTAGAGTATATTTATATTCATATATATATATGATGATTTATATTCTGGTTATACATATATGTACAGATCTATGATTATATGTATAGATCTTGTATATATATAGAGATTTGTGGTGATATATTGATATATGCATGAGACTATGTTTATATCTAGCTATACGTACAAATCTGTTTTTACCATGTGTAGCTATACATGTATGGATTCGTGGTTATGTGTCTTGTTGGTATGATTCTGATGATGTGTATATGGTTGGAACTTAGTATAAATATCTGAGTACATAAATATTTTAGGTTTCAATGTTGACAAAGATTTCAAAACTGTTATTAGAAAAATATTGCATATTTATGTAATTGTTTTTCTCTATTTTCTTTGTTATCAGACTCTGGACATTGATTTATATTGTTATTATGTGTATCACGAATTATACTGGATTACGTATTTTCGACCGTATAAATGAATAGTTTCGACCGTATAAAATACCGTATACCTTGGCGCTGGGGCGCTGCCCCAGACCCCGCCAGGGGGGCGCTCAGGTAATGGTCGCGCCGCCCCCCCTGGACCCCCCAGGCTCGACCTTATAAATTGTTATACGTTCCCGAATAAATATTACAAGCGAATTATTAAAATCGTAAAATCCTAAGATTTAAATTAAATGACTATGTTTTGGAAATTTATAAGAAACCACAAGGAGGCTGACTATTACTGCAGTCTAACTAGTACCACGGGACATGGGTGAGTTGTCACGACATGGGTGAGTTGTCGGGTACGTGGTTATGGTACGGCATGGATTGGATGTTGTATGGAAAAATCATATTAATGTAAGAAATTTATAAACATAATTATATTAAATGGTGGTATATTAGTGACTATAGTTATAGTTAAATATATTATTTTTTTAATATAATTTTGGGATTAGGTGTCACTAGGAAAGGGGATGGATTTTGGTACTCTGCTTGGGATCATGTAGAGTTGTTCTTGCTCGTGGGTTTAACCCACATTTTTGTTGTTTCAGGTCCTCGGCAGTTTCACCAGCAGGGTTGAGGATTTCATATCTATCTGTCCGGTTCTATCATAGTTTCCTTCCACTCCAGGGTAGGATCCGATAAATGTCATATGTTGTATTTCTTATAAGTGTGTTTCTAGGGGTCCATGTTTATGGGATTTCCAAATTGTACTGTGTGGGACTTATTTTATTTAAGGATGTATTGGGAGTGGTCTTCTTCATGTATAAGTTGTATCCTTATTTTGTTATTGTTGTTATTATTATATTTCTATTTTATGTCTTCTCTTCTGTGCTTATGTTATCAATTACTAACGCTCCTAGTTTTCTATGTATGGGCCTGGCCAACCTATGCATGAAAATTTGGGGGTGTCACAGATTTTAGTACAACATTTGAAGTTTCAAGATTATGGACTTGTTTTTCCAGTTCAGCAATCCGATCAGCATCAGTTCTATAGATCTTTCTCAGACTTTCCAATTCAGTCTCTACAATCTTCTTCTCTTTTTCAGCAAGAGTGGCACACTTCTCAGCCCTTAAGTATGCAGCATCAATACTTTTTCTTTTGTATTCCCCCACCTCAACGGCTTTATAGAGAGCCAAAACATCAAATATAGACTGGAAAGAGGTAAAAATGATCGATAAGTACCTCAAAATGTTACAATTACTTTGAAATTTTTTTATAAGTTACCTCCAAAATAGAAGCAGGGGCCTTGGCCAAAAGCTCATTTTGATCAACATGTTGTTGAAAAAGCTTGTCTTTCGGTGGCCACATCCCGCGAGCCAGTGCCAACAGCGAGTCTGGATCAGACATAGCCAGCGAATGCCGATTCAGAACGCTTCCATCGCTTTTCATGAAATTAGGGATGTAACTTCCTTCAGGATCGAACTTTGGAGGAAAGCAACAATCAGGGATAGTATAGCCGCTCACAGACCTAGCCTTCCTCAACACTTTTTCATTATTTTTAGCGGCATTTTTATTGACATGCTCTAAAGGAAGGCCAAGTTTCAATTTTTTCTGAAGGGGAAAACCATCATCTGTGTTCGTCCTTATCAAAAACCCCTTGCGGTCTTCGGATTTTCGGTTAAATCGATCACTCTTCTTTTTCCTTTATCAGCAGCAGAAGTGACCAGAGCAGGTGATTTTTGCGCCACAGAACGTTTAGAAGTTGGTGGTGGAATTTCCATTACGGTGGCTTCTGTGACACTTGTAACGATAGATTTTAAATTTTTAGAAGTTAAGAGAGTTTTACTTGAAGGAAGGGTAAAAAAGATCTTCTCATTCAGATACATAAGAAGAACGACTGCAAATAGATCGAATGAACGAACGATCAAAAACAAATTAGTGTGCAGTTCAGGTAAAATAAGAAAAACATACAAAAAAATAAAAATAAATAAATAAAAGGGGCACTTGCCAGGATTTTAGAATCCACATTTGTATTTTTTACAAATGCCAAAGGACCTTGGCAGAGAGTAGGGGTTGGACGCATCCACCCTCCAGTTTCCCCCAATTTTTACCACTTTGTCTTTCCATTCCTTGTCGGAAGATGGGTTTCCATCACAAATTTTCAGAGTTGAACGAGGGTGCAGATGGTACCGACCAGGATTTTTCTTGATCTGATCGACTTTGTAGCAAAGCAGAAAATCAGCCAAACCTAAATTCAAGTCTCATTCATGATTTAGAACGAGCATTACAGACAACCCTAAAAAAATTAGGGTTCACTTGCAAAGGTGTGAGCCCTAAGGAGAATAAAACGTAATGCTAAAAAGGATGAAAGGGAACTCTAAGTACGGCTAGATGATTCGCAGAGAAAAGGGCTTCATTTGCACCAACTTCTTCATACGATTTGAAATTCAAATCGGTGGAGTACTCAGAAATCAAAACGTCATCAGAAATTTCGAATTCTATCTTACACCTATCTGCTAAAGAAAGTTTAAGCAGTTGTTTACAGGTAAGCTTCTTTGATTTCGATTTGCTAGAGTTGGGGGCAACACCAGAAGAGGAAACGACGGGAGTTTCATTCACCACCACATCCAGAGATGGAGTGCGACTACTATCGTTACTCATGGTAGTAGATTATAGAAGGAAAACAAGAAAGAAGGAAAAACGAGACTAACCTTAGGAATTTTTGTCGAAGTCATCAAAGCATCAGAGAAACAATATCTCGCCCTTGTAGTTGAGGAGTTTGCTCAAAGAATATGAAGCGGAAATGATAAAGAGACAGTTAGAAGACGCTTCGAATTCCCACCCTATTTCAAAAATGAAATGGGCTTGGGAACTGGGGGCAAAGTGTAGGCCCATATTTCGTACATCACCCATCAGACAAGAGCTTAAAAGTCAATTTGGTCCAAAACCCAAAATAGCATAAGTTAGCCCAGTAGAAGAATGAAACCCAAAAGTAGAAAAAGCCCATATCAAGTTAAAAATCATAATGGCTGATAGTTTCAAATTATGCAATAAATCTAATTAAAATAGTAGATCAGTTTTATATGCATTCATGCCTATTATAAATGTATTTAATCTTCATTTGATACTCTTTGATAACAGTAGAACCAAATTCATGTATAAAGGAGCTTCGAAAGATCAAAGAAATGATCCAATTTCGATTTATTTTCTCTAGTTTTTCAAATTTTATTATTTTCCTGTCATTTTTTCTTACCACTGCTATTCTGTTGAATTTATAAAAATTGTCAATTCGTTCGGCGACAACGAACGGGTTCACAATGAGTCATTTATGGATTCACTTTTTATCTAGAGGTTTTGATCTTTGATTAGGTTAAATCCATAACAAAGAAAAATAATAATAATAATAAAAAATTCTCGTTGTACTCATCATCCTCTCTACTTCTATGATTCAAAATTCAAGATTCGAGCACTTTGATTCTGATAGAGATTTCTTGAGTTGGGTTTTGGGAGATATCAAAATAGAAATAGGGGTTATATTCGATGTTCTCATATGAGTTTGCTTCGTGAATTATGACAAACTTCAAGGGCTTGTTTGGGAAGTGGGTTTTGGGCTTGGTTTTGGTTTTGATTTTTGATTTAAAGACCAAACCATGTTTGGTTGGTGGTTTTTGGACTTGGTTTTGGGCTTTTTAAAACCAACCATTAAAACCTTGGTTTTGGCCTACCAATTTTGAATTTTTTTTTTTCTCTCTCTCTCTCTCTATATATATATATATATGGCCGAAAATATGAATTATTTTGAAAAAAATAATATATAATATTTGGAAAAAAATTATTTTTCGGAAAAAAAATCATATTTTGAAACATAATATATATATTTCGCAAAAAAAAATATTTTCGGAAATTTTTTTATATTTTGGGACATAATAAATTTTCGGAAAAGTATTTTTCAAATTTTATATTTTGAAAAAAATAAATAATATTTTAATATAATTTTTCAAAATTTTATATTTTTTTGAATTATATATATTTTTTTGAATTTTAAATATTTCGCACTTTTAAAAAAATATAAAAAAAAGTGCGAAAATTTTATAATAAAATATAAATATTTCGCACTTTTCAAAAAGAAAAAAAAAAAGTGCGAAAATTTTATAATTTTCTAGAAATATTTTTTTCAAAATATAATTTTCTTAAAATATATATTTTTTCAAAAAATATATTATGAAAAACAATATTTTCGGAAAATTAAGTTGGAGAAAAAAAATTTGGAAAACATTATAAATATTTCGCACTTTTTTATATTTTCTGGAAAGTGAGAAAATTTTATAATTTTCTGGAAATATGTTTTTAGAAAATATAATTTTCTGGAAAGTGCGAAATATTTTTATCAATTATATATATATATATATATTAATATATATTATTTGAATTTTATATACAATTTTCACATTTTAAATTATTTTTATCAATTATATATATATATATATATTTTTTTTTTTTTAATTTTAAAAAAATAGAAATTTAAATATTGTTTTATATGATTTTTGAATTTTATATATTTCTTTCGAATCTATATATTTTTCCCCATTTTATATCCTTTTTTTCTAAATTTTTAAAAAAATTCAGTATATAATATAAGTTTTCAGAATTTTATATTTTTTTTGAATTATATATATTTTTTAGAATTTAATATATATTATTTTAATTTTATATATAATTTTAACATTTTAAAATATATTTTTCGAAAAAATATATATTTTTTGGAATAAAAAAAATAGAAATATCAATTGTTTTCGGAAATTTTAAATATTTTTTAATTATATATATATATATATTCATTTTAATATTTGTTTCCAATTTTATATATATATTTTCATATTTATATATTTTTAATACATATTAGTATATATATATAATTATATCAAGACCAAGACCAACTCATTACCAAATATGGTTTTAGATTTACCTAAAACCACCCAAGACCTCCAAGATCAAAATTACAAGACCAAAATCAAAAAACAAAAACTAAAACCAAAACCAAGTTACTGGGCCAAAGGAAGTCACTGTACCAAAAGAAAAATTAGCACTAGGGGGTTATTGAGAACAAACGTCAAAAGGAGGTCAAAGTAATATACACACTTTGCTCAAGGCTTCTGTAAAGTGTAACTTATTTTATTATATTTATTTACAAATTTTTTAACCTTAAAAAAAAAAACTTATACAACTACTTTGCCTCTACAGAACTAGAACTCTCAACTAGTTTGAGTGATAAAACTTTTTTAATGAAATACAACCATAAATAGCAAGTACCTTTAATTTTAAGCAGGTGAGTTTATTTACCATTATAAGGAAAAGTTATGAGAACTTAATTGAAAATTTTGTATTATAAAAAAAATTATTGCATGATCTTATATCACATTATTATCGATAATGATAAATTGAAATGTAAGTAGCAATTACTTTGTATTTTATTTCCTAATTGTTGAAAATTATATACCCAAGATAATACAATGATTTATGTTATTAAAACCTTTATATGTGTTTTATTTATATAAAAAAAAATAAAAATGATTTAGTGGACAGATGAACAACTCACATATTGTTATCAATGTACCTTTTTTTAGGTACGTGTGTTTATGAAATGGACAAAAACACATTGAATTTGGTCAATTGGTTGTGCGGTTGATCTCATCTTAAATCTACAAAAATTCAATATAAAATTGGCCTTCTAGAACATTACAGAATCCCATGATTCAAAAGATGTGAAATGTCACTTTTGAAAATCAAATAATTTATTTCTCTACACATATATTGCGGTTGAAGGTGTCCCATTTCTCTTATGGCAAAAATTATAAATTATATATATATATTTAGGTAAATTATAAATTATATTTTCCATGTAACGTATAGAAACCATTCAAATGTAGATGAGGTATCCTTAGTCATGGTAATTTGGCAAACTATTAATGTGAACTACCTCCGACCAAATTAAAATTGATCAATTCACGGAAGGCCAAGACAGGTGGCTGTTATATGGTTAGCTCACCGAATGATAAAACAACCGCTAGATAGCTGACACGTGTCCATATACTCGCAACAACATATCTTCCACAATTTTTTTCTTTTTCTTAATTATTTTTATTTTGTTTTAAATATTCCATCTGTTATTGAGAATGCATGGTGAATGAAAAAATATGTCACCATATAAAACTTGTGCCTTTTTCTTCTTCTGTTTTTTTCCACATTATATCATTTTCGTTGCACTAACCATGATTTACTTGAACTCTAAATATATATATATATACATATAAAAGAATGATTTAGTGGACAGAGACCAATTCCCATATTTTTGACTTTTTTTTAGGTACGCGTGTGTATCAAATCGACAAAAACACATTGAATTTGGTCATTTGGTTGTGCGGTTGATCTCATCTTAAATATAACAAAATTCGATATAAAATTGGCCTACTAGAACACCATAGAATCAATTTCCATGATTCAAAAGATGTGAAATGTCACTTTTGGAAATCAAATAATTTATTTGTATACACACATTATATATTTCATGTGTAACGTACAGAAACCATTCAAATGTAGATGACGTGTCCTTAGTCATGGCAAAGTACTAAAAGTTATCAAAAGAACCCCTATATGGTTCGCTCACCGACACCATATGATAAAAGAACCGCTAGATAGCTGACACGTGTCATATGCTCACCACACCACCTCTTCTCACAAGATTTTTTTTTTTGGGTAAATTGCAGTAGCACCCCCTGAGGTTTAGATCAATGCCACTAATATGCCGGTCAACGCGATACTTTGCAATGACACCCCCTGAGCCTATGAAATGACTAGAATGCCCCTTTAATTGTTTCACTTATTACATTAAGGTAATATATAAAGTGTGAAATTACTTATATGCCCAAACACTTCACCCCTCTAAAATTACTAATTACACTTCCACCCCTAATTACAAAATATATATATATATATATTACGAAATTACAAAATTCTAAATAAACACAAAAAATTCGAAACAAACATATAAACTTTGAAAAAACATATAAAATTCAAAAAAAATATAAAATTTGAAACAATATATAAAATTAAAAAAAAACATATAAAATTTGAAACAAATATATAAAATTCGTAAACAATATATAAAATTCGAAAAACATATAAAATTCTAAAATATATATGAAATTAAAAAATATATATATATATAAAGTGTGACTGAAGTGATTCCTACCACATTTGGAAATTCAAATTATTTTGAAATTTGAAATAATTTCAAAATATATATATATTTGAAATTTTCATTCAAATATATTTAACAGATTGCTAAAGTATTTATTTTGAAATAAAAGAAAGAAAAAGTTCTTTGGTTAAGATATTTCTAGCACTAGATTTTCCTTTTTTATTATTTAAAATTTAAATACCGTTATATTGATTCTTTGTTTTTAGAAATGGAAACAAAGAATGACAGATGAAAGAAAGTGATCTTGCAAAGGAAAAATTTATGATATTTTTTTACCTTACATTATTTTTATTGAAAAGGTATAATTTTAGGAAGGAATAAAGTTGATATTGCATTATTCTATTATAAAATTATTTCCTCTTTAGGAAATGTTAGATATAGAAGGGAGAAAATGTGGTAGGAATCATTTTCAAAATAATTTGAATTTCCAAATGTGATAGGAATCACTTCAGTCACACTTTATTTATATATATATATATATATATATATATATATATATATATTTAAATTTTATATATTTTTTAGAATTTTATATGTTTTTCAAATTTTATATATTGTTTACAAATTTTATATATTTGTTTCGAATTTTATATGTTTTTTTGAATTTTATATATTGTTTCAAATTTTATATATATTTTTGAATTTTATATGTTTTTCAAATTTTATATATTTTTTACAAATTATATATATTTTTTCGAATTTTATATGTTTGTTTCGAATTTTTTGTGTTTATTTAGAAATTTTTAATTTTCGTAATATATATATATATATATATTATAATAAGGGTTGAAAGTGTAATTAGTAATTTTAGAGGGGTGAAGTGTTTGGGCATATGGATAATTTTACACTTTATATATTATCCTAATGTAATAAGTGAAACAATTAAAGGGGCATTCTAGTCATTTCACATGCCCAGGGGGTGTCATTGCAAGAAAAACCAAATCTCAAGGGGTGTCATTGCAAAGTATCGCGTTGACCGGCATATTAATGGCATTGACCTAAACCTCAGGGGGTGCTACTGCAATTTACCCTCTTTTTTTTATGACCTTCCAGCTAGCTAACTGAACCTGCACCTCCACTAATTCACGGAATTTGAATTATGACCGCAATCGTGATTCTAACGAATTATTTATTTCTAGTAGAAATTGAATCTGAAATCTCATACTTCTTGAAATAGCAAGTCTTAAATTTTTTTCAACTAGGTCAACGGATAAGATTTTTCTTTTTTCTTAATTATTTTTATTTTATTTTAAATATTCCATTTGTTATTGAGAATGTGTGGTGTGAATGAAAAAAAAAAATGTCACCATATAAAACTTATGGCTTTTTCTTCCCTTTTTTTTTCACATTATATCATATTCGTTGCATTAACCATGATTTATTTGAATTATAAATAGTTACACCTTCAACAAGTCGCTGATTTGTTATATTATATAAATATATATCAAAAGAGTCATTCTTTCTATAAAAACATAAATACGGATATTTTTTTCTTTTAATTTTATTTTCTTTATTGTTTTTCTCTTATAAATTTATTTCAAAGTTGAATGGATAATAAAAACCCATCACAAATTTTGCGTATGAATATTCATGGACCTTTGGGAGTTGTAAAACTAATATATAATCAAAATCACCACTAATTATCTTATCTTCACTAAGATAATTCTTCTAGTAAATATTCTCTCTATATATGCACTAATTAATTGATCACTTTTTTTTTTTTTTCTTTTGGGACTTTTTAGACAATAGATTTCTACAGTTTATATCACCAAGCCATAATATATGAATAAGAAGATAAAGGCAAAGATGCATTCAACAGATGTAAAGTCCTTTAATTATTTTTATTTTTTTTGTTTTTCGTTAAAAATTAGTTGTTTTAATATATGTCACCATC